>JAQGBH010000167.1:0-68009 GCA_034698265.1 Sminthurinus aureus
ACGCGCCAAAAAAACTTCAAAATCATTGAAATACATAGTGCGCAAAATTGTCTCACTTATTAAGCGCTACCCTTTATGTATATTTATTTTGATATCAAGCATGTTTATTAATCTAATTCATCAATATGTTGCACTTTACAAAGTACCTTACCATGCCCAATCGCCGGGTGCAACCCTGGTAAAATTTCTTGTAAATTGACATTTTACAAAATTTTGAACTTACAGGACATGGTTGGAGTGACGAAATTGCAAGCTTAAGACCTGCAAATGCAAAACTTGTATGTCCAACTGCTCCAAACAAGCCAGTCACAATTAATGGAGGTGCTTTAATGCCAGCTTGGTGAGTGTTTCTATTTTAACAACACAAAGAAATACTCACAATATGAGTGACAAAGTTCATATTTGAATTACAACATATTTTTTAATGTGTATTTAGTTCTAAATTATGTTGATATGCATTAACACACCTTAACTAATTATTTATGAATGTAGGTACGATATAATATCTCTAAATAAAGGACATGAAGATAAAGCAGGAATTCAAGAGTCTTCAAACTACATTCAGAGTCTGATTCAAGAAGAAGTAAGATAAGCAAAAGACAATCGCATACCAACTTGTACACTAACTTTGTCTAATGTCTAATGCTTTCCGTTTTATTTTTCGTCTCCGATTTCGTCTAAATACATTTTTTGTGTCATTATTTTTTTCAGGTTGACCAAGGTATTCCAGCAGAACGAATTGTTTTAGGAGGTTTCAGTCAAGGAGCGGCTATGTCATTGTATACCGGACTAACTGGAAAGTATAAATTAGGTGGAATAGTAGCTCTATCTGGATATTTACCACTCTTCGAAAACATTAAATGGGACGCAGTACATAAGCCAACTATTCTTCAGTGTCACGGGGATATGGATGAAGTAATTTGATGTAGTTTTTAATTTATTGCTTATGTGGAATTTTTGCTACGCTGCAATACTATGTGTTGTATAAATATCATACAACACCTGTACATTGTACATGCCTGTGTTTTATTACACACTACATGTCACATGTACTTGAAATTTACTTATATTTATTGTTTTTTTTCTGTTCATTATATTAGGTAGTACATTACAATATCGGACAAGCTACAAAAAGCCGCTTTGAAGAACAAAATTTTCCCAATTACACATTTAGTACTTACAATAACATGGGCCACACAGCTTGTAAGTAAAAAAAGTAGATAGAAATCATTTCTAAGAAATGTATCCATTATTTCACTCTTCATTATTTCTTTATATAATAAAAATGAATATCGAATTTATAATTAGTTAAATGTTAAATGTTATTTGATTGACTATTGACTCTATATAGGTGATGCTGAAATGCAGGATGTTAAACAATTTTTTCATAAAGTTTTACAAGAATCCAAAGTTCGTTCAGAACTTTGAAAAGTGTAAACAAAAAGTCTGTGATACTCAAAACTCAAGGTAACTGAAAGAATTGGAACTTCTAGGAGGACGTTACAAACTATGTATTTTACCAACTACCAAGTTACATTAATATTTTTCAGAGTTTTTGACTGTACGAAAACACAAATAAACAGTGCTAACATTATAAAATCTAAGAAAGTCTTTCTCATTCCCTTCATTTAGAAATTAAGCAATAAAAGTAGATTTTATTTGAACATTATGGGCTATGGATCATATTACGTATATTACATAATATAGGTAACCGCTTGCTTTTTCAGGGAAAGTTTCACTACATGCAAATAAATATATCAAATACCAAATCATTTGATTCAATCTTTCCCATTTGCACTGAATTTTTTAACCAAAAAAACAACGACCTTGACTTACTATGCTTTTTCCCTTCTTGCCTTTATTTATCGTGATGCAGTCTCTAATTTCAATACGGACTGTATACTGTGTACTGTGGGAGCAGTAAAGCAGGAGCACGCATTTCTTACATTCATAAACTTATTTTCCCATAAATAATGTAGGTTTACTTTTTACTCATTCTACTTACTTGCAGGCGAATTGGCTGTATTCTGTATATGGTACATATAAAATAGTAAATTGTCAAATCTTAAATAAAGTTCATAGGTCATAGGAGCCAGAATATATATACATGTAAATTACATATAATTGCAAATACCGTAGATGTTCAAATGCTAATCCAGCTGCAACCAGTGAACCAGTTTCAAATTTCAGACTAGTGCAAATGGAAATTTCCGAGAAATGTCAAATAGTATTTCATGTCTAGCATTTAGTTATACATGGTATATGGTATGTGGCGGTAAATTGTACCTGTAGTCTTGATAATGTCCTCTATAAAAATTTTACTAGTATAAATTGTTCATTCATGGAGAATGGAGAAAAGGAGGGGAGAAAGTCACAAAATCGCGGTTATGTTGGCATTTTTTACTATGTATTATGTATGCAGTATGCTGATGTTTTTAAATGATTTTAGTACATTTTCTACTTATTTCTTGTTTATGTATATAAATTATGGATGCACGGCAATTAACGTTATCATATTTTAAACGGTGTACGGTCAAAGGTGTTTTAAGTTTCAAGTGAGTACATGTAAAAGATTTGGGTTGGATGCGGAGAGATACAGTAGCGTTGAAAGTTGGAAATCGGGACATTCAGAAATATCAAGCAAATAGTTGGTTTTTGGATATGTTTATATGCTCAATGCTCACACCTATATAATTCAGTTACACGCTAATGCTTAATCGTTAAGTGAAATCTTTCTTTCTAATCTCGTATATGAGTGTGCGGTTGTTTATATTTTGAAAGAACACCAGAATATTTTCCGATATTAAAAAAGGATACAAAACGTAAAAACCACACATACTGAATTCCCCAATATCATATGCACTTGATGCCGTATTGTAAATGTATAATGTACATGTACCTACAAGGTGAAGAGAGGGGAAAGTCTAAAATGGGAATTAGTTTCTAGCGTGCATTTCCATTTCACTCATTAATCTCTTTCTTTGGCTTTCTCCACATACATATTTTCAGCGGCTAGTCAGTAGCCAGTGAGTCGACCTTGTCCACCAGAACTAATCTTTTTTCGTTATGTCCAGTCTAACGTCTAACAATACACAACAAGCATACAATATGCAATATAATATAGTACAATTACTATGCATAAAAGTACAGTATTTTAAAAAGAATTATTATATACTATACTTAGATTTCGATTGTGCATATTGCATACACGTCATAATCATTGTAATGTGTCTCTAATGTTTATGTTGTGTGTTTGGATCCGACTTTGTAGTTTATAAGATTTACAACAACAAAAAAACACTAACATTGACCTCCATAAACCAGATCCGTTTGACAAAATAAGAACAAGGGTCACAGTAGTGTAATATAACATGTCTAATGTCTATAGTTTTCCTTAAATAAATACATAACATTGAATTTATAACATATGTACAAACTATGCAGTGCACTACAGTCTACAGTATGCATATTTTAGCCAGTTGCTTTTTCATACCCCTATTATTAGATCTAAAATTTTTGCAATATTGCAAAATGTATACATAGATGTATGATTTATGTGTGTTATATGTGCACTTTTCTACTTTCTACTTGCCATGGGTTGGTATATTTTGTCACTTGCTTTATGTACCTCTCTTTGTACCTAGAAGACTAGAAGAGAAAAACTGGCACATAAAAGTGTATACCGATTTTCACCAGTTTCCCTTTACCCTTTACTGCACTTTTTTATCCGTCGCATTGTTCTTTGTACTCACTTTGTTTCTTTCTTTCTCTCATGCTACATCGTGATATGTGATTCTCTTGTTCTAAATTTTTTATTGTTTTTATTTATTGTGATACAAGTAATAAAATCCCCATACAACGTGTGCTGTGCTGTGTTCGGTTCTGTATTGTATTGTATATTGTATATTGTATGATAGCTGTAGTGTGAACAGGAAGTTTTTCTATATCAAGGAAAATGACAAAAACGGATTCTTCCGTTGGTGAAAGGACATTGAAAGAAGAAGATATTTTTACTAATCCGTTTTCTCATTTGCCGGTTTCAATAGATTGTGTAGTACAGTGACAAGAGTTTTACTAAACATGTCAAAATGTGTGATGTGTGGATCAGGATTAATTATCAGGACTTTATAAAAATTATTCTATAGAAGATAGAAGATAAAAGTTTTTATTGTTGTTTTCAAAGTGAATATGACTTCCCGAAACGCGGTTTTCCCACTAGGTGAATATAGTGAATACTGAATACACTTTTTTTGCTTCTACAAATTTTGTTTCTATTTCATTGAAATAATCGATCTGAGGTCTGAGAGTACAACAAAATGGTAAAATGATATTACAGATGTTTATTGTCTAACAGCGGGTTCTCCCATAACCAGCCAACCCAACAGTTTGGTGAATGGAAATCATCCGTTTGGTAATCATCACAAGGAAAAAAGGGATTATGATCTCATTCCACTTCCAACACCAAGACGATTTCTAACTCCCGAAGGTTTTAGAATAAAATTACAAATTACAAACTACATAAACATTTGATTTTCATTTATGATTCTTGACGCTTGAATCTTGAATATTTGACAAGTCTTTCATATCATAATTTGATTTACAGAAACACCACCTGGGTTACAAAGTCTAGTTGATCTTGAATATGTTTTTTTGAAACAATACTTTCACTCTTTTGAGGGTAAGTGGATAATTTATTAAATTAAGAAAACACGATCAAAGTGATAATTGCTGTTGTTTATCAGTAGTATAACTTTCAAATCCTATTTTTATAATTATGTAACTATGTATTTTAATATCCTCTCATAAGCGATACATTCCAGCCTTTTTATACTTATACTGTACATGATACATCATACAGCACACCATACATGGAGTAAGAAATACTGTAGCTCTGTACATTGACCACATGGGCTTTTAATTACTTGCTTTCTCCATCACTCATCACTTTTCATGGATTTTTATCACCTTAAGCTATACACAGATCTATATACAAACAACGTGGAGATACATTCATGTACATGATTGAACTTTATTATTACATGTTGGACAGTCATACATAAAAAAGGTCCTATTGTACCTCGAAAATTATGCTCATTTTGTATTATTTTATGCAGTTTCAAACGTACTTTGTAAACACAGACCATTCAGAATTTAGAGACACTTCATTTTACACTTTACACGCACTATCTTCTATAGATACATTAAATTGACAAAAAATTACACAAAACATAACAAACAAACATGTATAAAACTTAACACAGTGGGCTGGAATGGATCGCGAAAGACAAAACTATCTAATCATAAACGTAAAAAAGGGCACCCAGAAGAATGCGATAAGTACGAAGTCCTCAATATATTTGGACAAAGAATATTCTTGGCTGTGGAGAAAACTGAGGCTGCTCACAGCAAGATTTATTGCGGCGCAGCTACGCCTTTTTCACTTCGTGCATTTTCACGGACTTCGGAAACACATTTTAGGAAGGAAGTACTTCAAATTAGTGGCCATCCTGGCTCTTTCGGATGTGGTGCTGTAAGAAATGTTAATGTTGCCAATGATTATGCTCGATTTAATTTTTATTTATTATCAGGTTTAGGAAATAATACTTATGAAATCTAAAATCCAATTTTGTCCTTTATTTGTTTTTGTTGTAGGAAATCGCTATAAAATATGATAATAAATTACTCGGCCTAGTGGAACAAGAAAGTGATTGCTCTCAAATGTGTTATACTGTTCAAAATTCTGAAGGAAGTGAAGGTAAACTGCCATTAACCACCTTTTTCAGTTTTTTATGAAAATCATGGGATTTTCAATATTAGCTTTGTTTCCAGTTTCCAATAATGTAACGTTGAATTTTAAATACTAAATACATGAATTTTTTTACAGTTATGCGAATCGTGGGTCCAACGATGGGTCCTTGTTGTTCCATGAGTAAATTTGTAGTGATCCATGAATTTGACCTGTACCTTTCCGACGGAATAACACATGTCGGTCGAATAGCAAAACATTGGTCTGGAATTCCTAGTAATAAGGAAATCTTTTCAAGGGCAGATATATGGGGCGTAAAATTTCCAATGGAGTACGATGTGCGGCTCAAGTCACTTCTTCTATCTGCTCTCTTTCTCCTGGTTAACAAGTTTACTTGACGTTATCCTTTTTCCTCTTTCAATTCTGCTATCTTGTCAATTTTGGGTGATTTTTCCCGTTGGGGAAGGTTATATTTCTCCAGCAGATTCGTTGTTGCAAGTGCAATGTTGTTATCAACGTTGTTATTTATTAAACAATTTGTTACAAATTCTGCATAGTATGTAATATGTGCGTGTATATGTCTTTCAGGCTTACCAGTTTGCTGAAAAATAACCAAAAAAACAAAGCAAACTCATCCTGGTTGTAAGTATTTAGTATTTACATTGGGTCGGAGATTTCTTGACAAGTTTACTCAAACTGTTATATACTCAAAACTCTAAAAAAAGACTCATCATGTGATAAGTGATAAGTGATGACTGGAACTGATTGTGCAAAACTTGTTGTGTGAATGATTAGTACCGTTCTGTCCGCTTTATGCTACTATTTTTGGATAAAAGTTTGAATAGTGTTCTCTGATATGAAATATTCTTCTTCAGCTTTGAAGTGATTGTGAATTGTGAACGCTTGCCGTTTTTAGTTTTTAATGAATTCTCCATGTGTATGTACATTGTAAAAATGTATGATGTAGGTATACCTGTTATTTACCGTCGTCCGTGTGAATAAGTGTCTACAATGCAACCAAAAAAGTGTATCAGTATTCTTAAATACTCACAAAAATTATTTTTCTCAAAACTCAAAAGGTTTATATTGTTCATTAACTTGTAAAATAATGCATCAAAAATTCTTTATGTTTTGCTTCAAAAACAAAGCTGCAGAATAAAGCCACAATTTGCCTTAAAAATAACAAAAAAATTCACGTAACACGTGTAGCGTGTGCGCTGGTTCACAAATGTCAATCTCAATAAATTATTTCGTTTTTTACATGCAGTCCATCATGACTCATACACTCATACTCACACTCTTTATTCATAGATACATGCAAAGAACAAAGAAACAGGAAAATAATATTTCAGCATGCAATTTGTAATTTGTAATAGGTACTACTTCTGCTGGATACTGGAAACCCATCATAAGAAAGAAAAACTCCTTGTGTAACGTTACCAAATGATTTATTTAATTTTAATAATGATTGCATGAAGTGCAATTTCTTCTATATTTCCTTGGGAAAACTGTATTAATTATGATTGAATAAACCGAATCCTAGAAACTAGAAACTTGTAATTGTATTTTGCATATATATGTGCATATTTTTGGTTTTAGTGTATCATCCATGTGTAATATATATACACATAAAATATCAAATTTGAATGTTTTCTTTCAGATGTTTACACATGATTGCTGCTCAAGCAAATCCAAAATCCAGACAATGATATTGAAGTGGTTTTTTCAAATAAAACTTGTATTCTGGATTGTGGAGTCGACTCAACATTATTTTACTCATCAGTCAACAGTAGACAGACAGTTTTAGGTAGCATGAGTATACTAATACGAATATCAGGAACTAATCACATGTTCTCTCCTCGAAATTTCAAGAAGTTAACTACAAAAAGTTAACAACACTACTAGTAAATAGTAAATCGTACAGAGTAGAGAGTGGCATGCAACAAATCAGCATACAAGAACAATGATGGTTGTCGTTTTTACTTTTCTGTAAATGATCCATAATCCCCATGAATATGTTGGGCTCGATCATCATTATTTCCAATTCTTTCCTTTGACTAAAATTGTGCACGCATACATTTTCATGTGAAGTGAAGTATTTAGTTTAATTTCATGAATCATGAGCAGCAGACATACAACACACATGTTAGTTAGTGACATTTCAATAGTCGATTCATCAATAAATTATGATTGCAAAATGTAATTTTTTTATTATACATATTTTGATATCTACTTATACCTTGTACTGCTTTCACGGGCAATGGGCAATCACTTCATAGTATTACGACCATACACATGTGCATTATTGGTCTCATTTTCACAAGGAGTCTTACTTTCCCCTTACGTTTTGAAAAATTGACGAGAGAAGACTAATTCACAAAATAAAACATTCCAAACTCCAAATGCTACTTTAAAAGTCAATGTGCTATGCATTTTGAAATAAAGTGTAAACTGTTCAGTTCAGCATGTCTGTGTGACATGTTTCAAAATGTAGCATTTCTTTTTGTACCTTCCTGTGATCTTTCATTGTAATATATTATGTCGAGTGCCGAGTGCCGAGCCGAGTAAATGCAAGGAAAACACATTGATGGATAATTAAAATTTGATAATACAACATGATTTGCACATCGTCAGTATTTTATAAACAATTCCCCCTTTGAAGTACAAGAAATGCACTTGCCACACAAGAAAACAAACCATTATACTATGAAACACAGTTTAGACTTTTGAGTTTTGACTTTTGACATACGCACAGTGCAATATTTGTATGCACAACAATGAGATGTTGTTCAATGACATGATGTATTTTTATTTAGTAAATTTCCATCTCCAATCTGCAACAACCCCGCAGTCATGTTTACTAAATACTTCTCGTTAGTATTTAGTATTTACTACTACTACTAAATATATTTCAAATTCAAAACATCACAAATTACAAGATACACAAGAGACAGCACTCTGTTTAAACTAACATTCTTTCGTTCAGTATTATTTCTTATTTCTTATTTAGTAAACAACACCTTCGTTTTTGACGTGTATACAGTTCAGACACACACTAAGCCCTAATAAATAATGCCAATGACAACGTTATTCATAGTGCATAGTGCATACAGCCACAGTAAATAGTAACTACTAACTAACTACACGGTTTTTACGCTAGCTCGTTTCAGTCTCCAGTTACCAACTTGTATGTTGTGCATTGTGCATAAGTGTGAAATATGCTACATACTACATGCTATAAAGATTACTGATAAGTGATAAGATACGTACTTCTTACCGCATTCGTACTTATTGTTCTTCCTGGGTTTTAAAATTTCTGTCTTAACCAACAAACAGCACCAGTTGTTACATCAAAACCAGTAGTAGGAGAGCAACAAGGCAGAAGAAGAAGCACAAGAGGAAGAAGAGGCAACATTTTCTAAAATCTGGAGATAAATTACACAAATGTTTTTAATACACAAGTATGTTTTGATTACTAGAAACTAGAGTTTATTATCGGAATTATATTTTTAGTCATTTTTCTAGGATTTCCAACATTTCCCTCATTATATTCTCATGTGCGTCACAAGTCCCAAAAGACGAAACGATAAAAATATACGCATGTGCTTGACATTGTACATTTCATCTCTGCTGTCTGGTGTCAACTTATTTTTTTGTACGATTAGTATTATGTACAATTCAAAATTCAAAAGTCTGTAAGTAAATGTTTGAAGTTTGAATTTCAATGAGGAGGTTGACAATAGAATTCTTTGTCAAATTATTTCATTTGTATTCTGTATTTAGGATTCTGGATACAAAACTATTAGTATAGTGTGTTTTTCATTCATGCGTATTGATTATTAATACAGTCAACATTCAAAATATAATAGTTGTGTGCATGTAACAAACAACAAACATTGAATTGTCATGAATTGAGAATCCACACTTTATAACTTATAATCTATAATCAATTCACTAGGTAAAAAAAACAAAGAATATTACCTACGATCTAGAGGAAAAAGCATGACTGTTCCTTTTCTATTCCATTTTTAGAAAATATGGAATATTACCACCCCCATATTCTTTGTGCTTTTAGGTACTTTTTGCCTGATAAATATATAAGGCAAATATAG
Source organism: Sminthurinus aureus (assembly GCA_034698265.1). Taxonomy (NCBI): domain Eukaryota; kingdom Metazoa; phylum Arthropoda; class Collembola; order Symphypleona; family Katiannidae; genus Sminthurinus; species Sminthurinus aureus. The sequence goes on from JAQGBH010000167.1 coordinate 9,859, forward strand.
GAAAATATAGGTTACCTTTACAATATTTATTCCTAGAGTTTTTGTGGATAGTGTGTACCATGTATGTATGTCTGCCTTTCATTCATGTTATACAATTAACTGATTATTTATTGGAATTTACATTATTTCTTTGGAATTGTTGTGTGACGAAATCACAATTATTCAGCACTCTATAGAGTATGCATTATTATGTTATAGAGATAAGTACCTTTTTGAACAATGAGGATGAAGGAGGATGCAGGAGAAAGGAAACCAATCAAATTTACTTACATTGCTATTATAGATTAAATAATATTGTAGCTATTTTTTCAATTTTTAAAAAAAAAACTGAATTGCGAGAATATTAAGCATTGTAAATTTAGCAAACTGTCTAGTGCTGAGATGAAAATGCTGAAGAGGAAAAATGTCCAGCATATAATGTTAATTGCGAATGAGTTACGTAGACAAATCACAAGATATAGATAATGCTCGACTTTTCCAGGTACTCATTCCTGCATCCGTCATCCATCCTTAAAATAAAACTATACTTCAGGGTAACAAACATGATTCTGTTGTGTGTTTTTTTCAGTTCCAGTGGCATGAAACTTTTAAAGGCCACACCACGCAACAGAAAACAGAAAAATCACACAGAGACCTGACTGAGTGACTGAGAGAGAAACGTTAATAAAATACACAATACACATGCAGTATATATGTATAATATGTACATTGTACATAAATAAACCAAGAACCGCACTTTCAAGTCATTATTATCATAATAATTTGTTACTTTGTTTTCTGTGTGTTTGTGTCTGTGTGCTCCACTGTTCACCGTTCACAGTGTTCACTGTCATCATCACTCGCTCAAGGTAAACTCCAAACTCCCAGTTTGAATTTAATTCTAATTCTGTGTCTATTTACTCAAGTTATTATGGAGTGTAATAGTGTATTTATAGTTTATAAGAGACGTTCAATGTTCATTCCTCTCAGGTGAGATGTGAGTATTGAGTATACAATATAATTATTATCATTATTAATGTCAATTGAAGAAAAATTACCATTCATTTGTGTGTTGAGCGTTGGGTTGACAAATATCAGAAATATCATTAAAATATGTAAATGAATTGCTCTTCAGTGAACACATGTAAAGTTTGATGCATAATATTATATTATAATATGCATTTACAATGTGTAGGAATTCCCTAGTGTCAAAGCTGCTACTTCTGGGGCACTATGTTCCTATACACATGCCTATAACGTATAACGTTTAGCACATTGCATTACGTATCGAACAGATATTTTCATTCATAACTATTTTAAATAAAATTATGACGGAACTGAAAAGTCAAATTAGTCAATAGCGCAACAGTGTAGCCTACGTAAAGCACATGTGTTTTCAGTATCCAGTACAAAAAACAACGTGTTTTTGAAAAGACAGTAGCTTTTTTAGGTGTTTAGAAATTAGTAAGTAGAACACTGATCATCATTTGGAACTTTGTACACATATTACATATACAAATGATTTAGATACGATACTGGATACTAGCTTTTGATCCCACATTCCAAGTACGTACTGTCAGTTTTCCTCCCCCAAGCAAACGTTTTTTACAGTCTTGATCTGAGGAATCAGGAAAATTGTCCTCAGTTCTCTGACTTGATGTATCGTAAAAATTTGTCTTGACTCTTGAATTCTTTAGATTTGTAGATAATAATTCTTATTTGTTTGTTTTTCGGAACTTTTTTCAAACAGATAAAAGTGCATCGAGTAGTATTAAAGGAGCAGTACTAACGACCTCTAAAATCAACCCCCCAGTACCTAATTTTACAAGAAAATCGACAAAGTGAAATCCTCAAGGGAGAATAAGTTATTGACCGGCCTTCAAACCTTTTCCTATTGGATTGGACACAAAAGGTGAGTTACTTGAGTTTCTGGTCTGAAATATCCAATACACATTACAATAGCTCAAAAATTAAAAATACAAGTGTCTTTTTTACGTAATCAAAGTGATAGATGTAACTTTTTGAACAATATGACCTGGTTTTAAACCAATTATTTGAAAGTCATATCACCTGCTTTAGTGTTTAATAGAAATACGCGTGCCGTGTGCATCATATACATGCAAAAAAGCACGTGTACAATGTACACTGTACAATGTACACTGTACAATGTAAAAGTTTACAAGAATAATACCAAAGCAATTAAATTCTGAATTCTCATTTAAAAAGTACCAAAGGGAACTAGTAAAAGTGTAAAATACTGACATACTGCAAGTTGAGACTCTCGAGTTGAGATACGATTATGTAAATATTTTGTATGAATAATGCATAAGAAATGCATGTGTTGTAAATGGTAAATGGTAAGGCTCATGTAAACAAAGTGTAGTCCAAACTTGTAACTTCTCGTATTTTCTAAATTATGCGGCAATACTTATTTTATTTGCTTATTTTAAATCAATGTCCAAGCTGATTGACAAGTGTGAGTTTACTAAGAATAGTAGAATATTGAATCAAAAAAATTAAACTAAGTAGCAAACAACATGTTTTTGCCTGAAAGTTCTACCACAAACCGGTATGTGCAATATAATAAAAATACACAAATGTTTAGAAGTGTTAAGTGATAAAAGATTAAAAATCAAGATTTTACACAATTATACACTGTGATATTGTCTGATGACGAAATATCAAATAGCTTGTTTTTCTGATGTAGTTAAAAAATGTGTACATAGTACAAACCTGCATTTAAGTAAACATTGCTGTAATATTTTTCCTATTATCCATAATGTAATGGTGTTTTGCCTGGTCGGTGTAGACTGTATATAAATTTCCTGCAATAAGATTCAGTAGACTTGTAAAAGTGCATCGAGAAAAAGTTAAATCAAGTTTGCAGCTTTTTTTTCTTACAACAAAAAAGTGCATTGCATTGTACATTGTACTATTCAATCAAATGGAACGAAAAGATTAATCGTATGGGTATTTATGTCGCCTGTAACTTTTAACCGCGGCGTCTATGTATACTGTCCATTTTTATTCTGTTCAGAGCTCAGAAGCTATAAAATACACTAACTACACTTTCAATTTTCTTTGCTCTTTTTGCTCTGGAAAAGTCCTTGAATTTTTCACAGTCATTCTAGTCTCCGAACAAACTGACCAGGCAGAAATAAGTAAAAACGATCCATTGCATGGGAATTTTCATTACCATGTCAAACAGTTTGAAAAGTTCATCAATAGAAACGTGAGAGACAGATGATGCAAAAAAGTAGAAATTAGTATAATATGATTTGAATTTTATAGTGCAAGAAATGCAGCTCATACTTTAAAATATACATACTTAGAAATATCTGTAGAATACAAACAGAAAAGCGAATCAATTAAAATTTCTGAGAACAGGCAGCAAGACGAACTTTAGATGCAAAATTACATTGTACATGCTACATTTTTCATTTAGGTACACTTATCGATCCACTATATGTAAGTAGGCTCACGACAGTAAAAACGCTATTGTACTTTTGAATTTTTCCATGTCTTCCATTTCTTTGTCGATACTAAATATTTGTAAAATCAACATTATTTTTACATTTTACGTAAGATAAAAATAAGATTAGAATTTACATTTTATGGTGTTTGGAAAAAAGATACTGGAATTTTGCAACACATTGGCTATCTAATATTTATCTGATACATTTCATTACTGATTCATGTCATTTTTACCACGAAACGTTTGAATCCTGGTGTCTAGTAATTGTAGATTGTATGCAAAGAAACAAGTTGTGTAACAAATAGCAGCTAGTATAATTAAATAGGATTTCTTCAATTTTATTGTATATTTTTTCTCACCACTCACTTGCAATTCATGTACATACCCACGCCTGCTTATAAATAGACAAATCTACTAGAAAAGTACTGAAAAAATGTACTAAAAAATATAAATTTTTGATCCGCGATCAAAATGTCATAAAAAGGGCAAATGTGCATTTCATGTATGTTGTACATTTAGCAAATCGGACTCACTTTCACACATAGATATGTTTACATTGACGTTTACATTGTCTGAAAACATTCAAATTATAATAATTGTACTTCCAAACTGATGACTTTCAAAACCATAAATAAGCGGATAGAACTAACCTGAAAACTGGAAAAGTTTCATTCATGAAAAAACTCGTTCATGATAAAATACTATTTTTTTAAATGTATCTCTGTTGAGATTTGAGATACACAATGCAACAAAAGTGTCTGAAGGTTGGAGCGTGATTAGACAAATAATTCAAACAAACGGACAAAACGTTTGATTTCCCAATTTCAACTATAATAATATGACGCTCAAAAGCTAAATAGAATCTAGAATGCATAACTATAGCGCGCATAGATTTTTTGATTCATGCATTGTAAATGAAGCTAAAAATAATTTTTTTTCAGGTATAAATTTTTTATATTAAAATCGTATTGTAAAACATGTTTCACTTTCTATAGAACAAATTTTAATCATAATAGATATGCAAAAAACCAGAACATCTCCTGCACCAATTTTTATTGAAATCAAAGTAAATCGCGTAGACTTGGTCCATGAACTTGCTCTTGTTAATCGAATCACCTGTATGTGTATTTATCTAAATTCCAATGACGTTTGTCTGGTGAATGGTGTAGGGTACAGCTTGTACCCTGTATCTAAGAGGAATGCATGTACATATCGATACAACTAAACTTTTTGTACCTCTTTCAAGCACGTACTTGTGTCCCATAAACTTGAACTTTTATACCGAAATAGCAAGATAAATTTTACATGGTAAATCATGAAAATTCAAAACTGCTGATTTTTCAGTGTCAAGGATGAGAAGGAACAATAACAGAATAGTAATAATAATAATACACCAATTATTCCAAAGTTGAATATTACATAAAAATTTTCGATCATTCACAGATTTAACACGTTGAAAAACAATATATTATAGACAAAAGTTATAATAAAAATATGAGCAAAAATACAGCTAGCATAATCCAAAGTTAAAGCACCGGGACAGTTTACACTGGAGCTATAAGAAGCTAAAAAACATCACAAGTTGTAATTATGTGTATCACTAAAATCTAAAATCACATAGGTATTACATATGTAGATGCTAAAACCAGTAAACCCATGTTCCACAGCACAGTACGTAGCTAACTGTACCTACTCATACGTACTGAATCGGGTACACATTTATATGAGAATGTGTGTCTCCTCATTTGTATTTTCTTAAAGTTTTCAATTTTCTAGAGTAGAAAGACAAACAATAATATTATGCTCCACATTTTGATTTTAGATTTTAGATAAGCTGATGGAAGAAGGGGAGGAGGTAGAATTTTTATTTGTATCTTTACAAAGTCCTTCCGGGTTCTCTAAGGGATAAAAAAACCCCAATTTCGTGCATTTTCTCCGTTTTCATATTTTGTAAGTGAGCTTGGGTTACTTTATCGAGATATTTATAAAAAAACTCTACCTCCCGTTTTGTCCCCACCATCATCATGCCCGATTTTTGAGTTTTCTCTCATTTAAAATACATGGTGACCTTTGGTTATCTTGATCGACCTCTAGACCTAAAGCAAATTGATTGGAATTTCCAGAGGTTGTTTTTTACGGTAAAAGGAAAAAGGAGGTGAGACTTTGAATTCCTCAAGAAGTTGGTTTTTTTTGGAGGGGTCTAAACTACAGTCTACCAAGCATGAGTAAATACGTTAGAAAAAGTTCACTGATTTTGATTTTGGAATTACATGCATGATGCCTTTTGTTTATTTATTTTTTCCTTTATACACTTTACGTTATACGTTGTAAATTCATTATGTTAACCTCATGCAATCGGAGTATATTATATTTATTTTGTACTATAGCCAGTAAATAATAAAATATTTATTATGTTTTTTCTATTGTAAAAATTAATGAAGAAGCGTTTCTGCCGGAGACCTTTTACGAAAAGTCTCTCAAAAGCAAATTCGAGTGGATTTTCATAATATGTATTGTTTCTAGTGAATTTTTATGAATACGCCAAAAGGCGTAGTCAGGCAGAAGTGAACTGCAAAAAAGTACGCTAAAAAGTGTTATCAGGCAATTTTTGTTGATCAACAAATACGACTTTTTACGTTACCAGGCCACCAGAAACAATTTAAATATACGACAAAAGTCGCTATCCGATGGCATGAGGTTAAGGTTCATCTTTTATCTGCATATGTTTTTTTCACATAATTGTCAGCTACTCATCGTCAAAGTCATGATGACAAATTCTAGCTGCTGTACTCTTTGCGGTAACAATGATAATGATTCGTCAGCAGCAGCAGTATTGAATCTTGGATCTTGACTATTCAATGTTCGATTGTACACTCATCGATCTCTTCGGCTGAGCTCTGTACTGTGTACAGAATACAGAAGAATATACAGATATATAAAGAGGGTATGGATGTGGAATATTAAACAACCAAATTTATCAAATGGAAATAAAGAGAGAGAGAAGACAATATTAGAATCAAATGTTGATAATAGGCCGCAAGAAAATTAATGATTGGTGATATAAAAAGTCTGTAGTTTGTAGTTTCATATTGTTCACTGTACATAAGACACAAGACAAAAGTATTATTATCAAGAGGACATTAGTCTTTCAATCCATGTACAGTTATTAGTATTTAGTATGTGTGTCTTGAGTCTTGAACACCACTAAATCACATGTCATGACATTTTCATTCGTCGTCTGTGTCCCTCATTTCGGCCTCTCTCTGTCTCACTATTGACTATACTCATCATAACACTTTCATACTTTCTACGTATGCTTCTGTTTTACTCAAGTACCATGTATGATGTACTATGCTCCCTAGTTAATACTCAATATTTATGCATAATAGGAGGAGACAAAAACACAAGGCGATTGTTTTCTCAAACATTACATGCAGACGGAGCACGGTATTATTTTATACCTTTAAATACAAAAGGATTATAATTCGATACTTGGATACTTTGATACAGAGAAAGAGAGAGTATTTGTCTTCTTGTATTCATATTCATATTATTATTATTATTATTATTATTGACATGAAGTTGCTGCTCGTAGAAGCAGAAAAAGTGCGACTGTTTCTGTGGACTGGAGCCAGTCAGAACCGAAGAGCCAACATTTTCCCTAAAATTTATGTATGGAAACTGTCATATTGTAAAAGTGATATGATATGATATGATATGATGAGTATATGGTTTTAGTGGTCAAAATGTATGTGCGGTGGTCTCCTTTGAAATATAGATTGACAAAATATCAAGTATGAAGAGTGGAGAATTTGTACACATGTACAATCCACAATCCATAATCTTCTTTTATAGTATAACAAGTTCAAACTAGTAAACTTTTTATGCAGTGTATTGAGAATTGAGAATTGAGAAAAAGAAGAACGTGCAGATGTGAATGGTGAACATCATACACATCTTACATATGTTATGCAAAGATATCAGTGCAATGATATGATATGATTGAGTTTTGTTTGTTGGTTTTTCGGCGTTCCTTGTATTGTCCATCTTTGAGTGTCATGGAGCAGAGTTTAAAGGGAGTACAGAGTACAGACTACATCTAATATCACATGTGTGTTTAATAGTGGATTTGTATTTTGTATATCATACAAATCATGCTTGAGTGTGTGGTGTTGTGTTTGTGATACAGATACTTTAGAAGATGCAAAGAACAATGTGAAACGATGGGGAATTGTATATTATGTGTGTGTTATGTTATATTCTGTATTGTACTCTGGTTAAAAGAAGAAACTACACATCTTGTTATGTTGTCAGTATAGTCGTTTCATTGTGTACAAGATAATACAGGGCTCATTCTTCGATTACTTTACTTGTACATTGTTCATTGTACATTGTACATGGTAGAAAAAAGAAAAAAAAGATGCCTGACTGCATGCCTGTAGGTAGTTTAGCTAAGTAAGTAAGCAAGTAAGGAGGCAAGTAGAGATATGTATTATTGTGTCTTGAGGATTATTATGGGTGAGGATGAAGATAGAATATAAGAGAGGAGAAAAGAGAGGCAGAACTGTTTAGGTGGGCACTGTCTATAAGTCTGTCTGTGTCTGCTCACTCTCTGTCCGTCTCGTTCACTTTTTTCTGAAATACCAAGAATGTTTTGAGAGTTCCATTCTCCATACTCTATATTCTATACTTCATGTACATACTGTTTTACACAGGTATCTCTATCCACTCTATCCACAATAATGTATCAGGTATGCATGTTTATGATGTGCATATCTGGCTATTGACTATATACTGTATATTGTATATTGTATAAGCAGGTGAGTATTGGAAGTTTCCTCTAATATATTATATTGCATGTACAATGTACAATGTACACATACAAGTTTTACTCTCTCTCTATTCTCTCTCTCTCTCTCCTCACTAACTCATACTGAAAGAGTCATAAATTCGGATGTCGTCGCTGAATGCAGTATAAGTATAATAATATCATGAGTTGAGCCTATGTTTGTTTGTCTGCCTCATGATTACAGAGGTGTAATTAATTTTTCCTAGATCGCTCGTTTTTCCCACACGTTATACTCTTACTACCCTCCTACTTGCCATTATCTTCTTACTACATAATTGAGCCACTCAGCAAGCCCAGCCACAGTCTACCTGGTTGAGTTGAGCTGAGCTGAGTTGAAATACATAAACCCCAATCCCCAATCCATGCCTACATGTCCACATGACTCTCACTCTCATTCTGCTATATTTCTTCCATAAATTCAAGTATGGAGATGGATATAATATAATATAATACCACATAAAGTAATATGTGAATGTGAATATGCGTGTTTTTTTGATGGAACCAGCGAATCCACTTATATTATGCTTACAACTTGCAACTTGCTCATCGTCTTAATTCCTATTCTCTTATTCTCTATAACTTCGTGCTGCGTTCCGACTCCATGATCATGGCTACTAATACTACTACTACTACTGCTTCGGCTACTTTTCTTCTGTAGCTAGTCCAAGCTCCAAACAGGATTAGTATTTTATTATATGTTATATAATGAACCAATGATCAAGTCAATATGTATTGTGTATTGTAAGTACTGTGTATGTGGATCTGCATGCATATACTCACAGTGCAATTTGGTATAGCTGCCTACTTGACTAGACCACTAGACTATGATTGCAGATGGACGTTTGTTGTTTTCTTGTATTTGTTTAACAACCAACTTCTGGCTCAACTACTAGTGTAGTATGATTTTTTATATGTGTATAGGAAAACTCAAATTAATTGCCAAAGGGGGAATAATTCGCCCGTTGGTTTTGGCTTTTGGTTTGGTTTGGTTTGGTCTGGTGTGGTTCGAAGTTCTAACGCGCTTCACACTTTTTACATGCACTTATTATCTATATTATGTTACATGTTATATGAAATATAGATATAGAGAACATGTATTTACATAGATACATACATGTACGTGTATGTTTTTTGTTCAGATTTAGATAAACCCCCAAAGTGAGGACTGTGAATACGCGAGTAAATCGACTTTTAAATTTTTGCTGTGCTATGTACAGTGTGTATTTAGTACATGTAGTAAGTTGAAGGAGAGAGAGAGAGAGAGAATCGAGAGTAATAATTTTTCTCAGTAGATAATTTAATTGCTATACGATGGTATTCAATTGATAGGGATCAGAAGACGAGTAAATTAACGCCTGCTATGACGATAGACGTTAGAATTTTCGCACAGTTTTGACATTTACTAAATTGCACGGCTCCATTTTTTTTTCTAAAGTTAATAGACATATGTATAGTATATAGTGTGGCTGGTGGCTGAACCACGCGCACTGTCTTTGGAGTATGGATGGTGAATGATGGTGTTCATGTTCACTCCTTGTTTCCGCGGTTTCCGATTATACTGCTCAAGTGTATAGGCTTATGTATGATATGCACATTGTAGATTGTAGATTCTAGATACGTATGAAAGGAGCTTGTTTTTCCTCTTTGTAAATCTTCCACAGCTGTATTCAACATTCTACACATTATTTTATACTGTACAAAGTAAAAGAATCTGTGTTGTTTCTATATTGTATATTGTATGTACAGAGTACAGATGCTATTGGTACGGAATACGGAATAGAGTAAAATAAAGATAGAAGACTGAAACTAATTGAGATACAGCTAACAAGGATAGGCAAGGAGAAGAAGAAAAGGGGGGAAAAGAAAAGAGAATTTCATATTAGAGCATCAAGAGAGAAGCGATTCCGAGATTCAGAGAGATAGCGAAAGAGAAAATGGAAGAGAAGAAGAAAAAAAGACATTTTCCGAGGGTTTCTTCACATTGAGTAAAAGTGGAAGTAGAAGTGGCACAAGCTTTGAGCTTTGATGGTTTGTATTTGATGGTATATCCAGCAATAATGGAAGTAAAGAATGAGCAAACGGAGAGTCATATAAAAGAAAAATAGCAAGAGAGCAGAGAGAAAGGAAGAAAAAAGATTCCTTCATTTTGCTCCCTTGTATATTGTATATTGTATAGACATGGATGAAATGTGACTTTTGGCTGGAATCTGAGTACAGAGTAAAGTCAAGGAAAGGCAAATCAAAAGAAGAGAGAAAAAGATAGAGATACAAACAAAAACATATCTTGAGTAAACTTCTTCTCGCCTTACCACACTCAAGTCAGTACACAGTGTACACTGTACAGTGTACTGAATTATACCGGAAATCCAACTTGTGAGGTTTCCTTTGAAGTTGATAGTTGATAGTATCTAGTATCACGTCAAATTAATAAAGACTTGTGCCAAAGATAATGCTCCACTAAAATAAATATTTTGAGTTTTGAGTTTCGAGTTTTGAGCTTTGAGCAAGAAGAGAAAGAGAATGACTTGAACACTGAACATTCAAGACATTTGAAAATATAGTGCTAGATACATTTGAACTGGATATAAATATCAAAGTATTGATACAATTTCATATCAAATAAGTCAATCCCTATACTTTGTATGTTGCATATAATCTCTAATGCCATTTAGAAAGGATATGATATGATAGGAAATGAAGTGTAGACTGTAGATTGTAGTATAGTAGCGACATACTGATTCCTTTGAATTTGTATGTACTAATCCTTCATCTTTTCTTCGATTTTATGCTTATATCGTATACCTGTTTCATTTATCTCTATATTCTATATGTATGAATTTCAAGTGCAACTTGAAACTTGAAAGTATGTACCGATAGGATCAAAAAACGTGCGAATATTGTCACATGGATTAAAAATATGTATGAATTGGATTGGTAGAGTTGAAATTATGGAAGTACCGTATTTTACCAAATAATTCCCCTGGGGTACTATTTGAAACATTGGTATGTACGCAATGCTGAAGTAAATAGCATGGGGTACTATTTGAACGTGGGGAAACATTCGGAAAAATACGGTAAGCAGGCGTTGGAGGTGGTATCAAATATCAAGCTGAAATTGTTTACTATATGGATTATCAGCTTTTCTTTTCTTTTTTTGAATGAAAATGTTTTAAATGGTGTTTGTACCGATGCTTTTCCATTTACCATTTGCCATGTATTTCCTAAAAAATAAAAAAAAGGAAGGAAGGCGAAAAAATCAAGCCTTTTTCATGTTGACTTTGTTCTTTTTTTTCTTTGATGATGATTTCCTGGTGTGGGATTAGACGAGATGTAAATGAAATGAAAGAGAATCAGAATCAGAGAAACAGAGAGAGAGAGAGGGTATACACTAAACACACTTAGATCTAGATTTAGATAGGTTTTTATGCATACCCATTCGTTGTTCTTGTGAGCAGTGTGGTGTGTGCAGAGTGCAGAAACTTTGTCTATGTGTGAATAGGGAATGTGAGATAAAGGATGTAGTGGCTCCCGTAGCTCGTAGCTCCTAGTTCTTTTAGATCCAGCATCATGGCTGCTGGAAAGGTTTTAAATGGGAGGAAAATGAAAAGGAAAGGATGGAAGATGGAGAATGGAGAAGGAGCTATAGGTGTACAGTGGTGCATGTATTATATTTGAAAAAAGTATATGTATTCAATATCTACATTCTACACTCTACACTCCTGTGCTTCTAATACCCCTTTAATACACGGCGGGAAGGAGCAGGAGGCAGGAGGAGACGAGTGAATATAGTGAAAACAGGATGGTTTGCATGGCTGCTTGTCAATAGCTGAGATTAATTGGTCTGAGTTGGCAAAGTGTTTGGGTCTGTAATGAGACAAATGGGGAAAGTGATGCCGGCGACTGAAGGTGCATTAGAGGCCAATGAGGAGGAATGATTCCGTGGTGATGATTTTCGCCAAGTACTGAGAGGCTGAGGTGAACAAAAGTGAACATCTCTCTCTCTCTCTGTCTTTATGTGCTATGTGTCTTTGTTGGCGGCAAGTATCAACCATCATCTATTAACTATCAACCTCATTCCATATATCTGTAGGTAGTAGATATATTCATACATAATATGTTTGTATGGTTATATGTATGGATATGGCTAGAAGTGAATAGTACGAGTATGTTTTTCCAAAGGAATTTTGAAAATAGACGTAGAGATGGAAAAAGAAGTAGTGAGTAGTGAGCCAGAGAAAGGAGAGGAGAGAATAGAGCAAAATGGATAGAGAGAGAGAGAGAGAGAATGGAAGATTGGGAAAAAAAAGTTTTCGGTCTCTCCGCCCCGCTGATTTGCAAGAGAACTGTGTACACTCTACACTGTACAGTCTACAGTGTACTTGGATATGTACAAGTATGAGTGTATATTGTACGGATGTGGAGAGTGGAGACTGCACATCTCACAAGCTACGCTTGCTCGCATGAATCACTGTCGTTCTCCGTTCTTTTCCCCGTCTCTCTCTCCTTTTCTTTTCCCCTCTGTCTCTTTTTTTCTCCTCTCTCCGCCGCTCAGGCTCGGGCAAAATTACGACATGCGGTTTTAGGGATCTGTTGTATCGAGGATCGAGGCGAAGTGCTATCTTTTTTGCCTTGATACCCGAAAAAAGTACTATATGGATCTTCTCTCACTGTCTCTCTGTCCTTTCCTTTCTTTGTGTGTAAAAGCTCTCAGATATTGCCAACTTTTATTAGTCTCTATCAGGCGCCCGTTTACATTACATTGGACACAGAAAAAGTATCCTAGGATAAAGAGAAAAGACAGAGAGAGAGAGGGAGAGAGAGCATACATCACAGCCGTTGTGTCCTTTCTTTCTCTGTTGGTGGAATGACCAGGGCCAGGACTCTTTATAGCAATATATTTGCTCTCTCCATCTTCAAGAATTTGTAGTGTATATGCATGTGGAGTATATATGGATATAAAAAGGGTACCGTTGGTAAAAGGGAGTGCGAATCATGGTTAAATTTTAAAGTAATTTGAATTCAACTAGCTCAAATTTTTTCACAGAGAAGCTAAACTACAAGAATTAAAGATAGTTTTATAAAACTACAGGTCCAAATCTGATGTCAAAAATATAAAGGGAAAATTGTATATTTCGGATTATTTGAATATGATTGTCCCGATTCGCCACATGTGATGGTACACACAAATATATTATTATTATCGGGTATTGCATTGTAGTCGGTGCCAGATCCATCCCATCACAGAGAGAGAGAGAGATGTTTTGGAGGACGCGCGAGTCTTGTCACTAGACGTGTGCTTTATATTTTATCCATGAGATAGACACATTTATATATAGAAGTCTCTATGTATTGAGTATTGGATATATTCAGCTACATCTTGCATCGTACATGTGCCGCTATGACATGGTGCGCATCTTTTATGACTATAAAACGTTATTCTCCTTAGACCTTACATGCATAAATATCTATCTTGACTCGTGATTCGTGATGTAGAGACGAAAATGTTTCAAGATTCTAGATCCAAGATGTTTGTTGTTTGTTGTAACAAGTTAGAAGTTTGAAGCCCTGTTTGTATTCCATATATTATTATTATTATTATTATTATTATTATATTTCTCCTGCGTGTCGTCCATAATAAATAATATAAAATATAAATTTTACGGCTCTTGTGCTTTGAATTTTTTGCTGTCGGCCCGAGACATTTTTTATTATTCTCCGCTACATCTGTTTTCGATGTAGCAATTTTATTATTTATGCAATAAATGCTATTTATAAGATCAAATCAAATCAAGTCGAGTCAAATCAAGCCGATTGAAGTTGATATTCTTCATTCTTCTACACAACTCGGTTCAAAAGACTTTTATGTCTTTGAGATGAAAGAGGATGGAAAATATTATACATCATAATATTGAGTGTCAATAAAAAAACAAAACAGAAATGCTCCCAGTTATCACTATTTGTCTATGATAACGAGAGTAGCCAAGCATTCTACCGATTATGACTGATGTTATGTTCATAATCTTGAAATTTCACAAGTGTTACATGCGTAGTGTGTACAATGTGCAATGTACATTATACAGTGTACAGAGTAGTGTAACATTTATATTTTTTTGTGACGGATCTCCAACCTCCGGCTTAGGAAAATTTCCATGTTCAAGTAGATTAGTTTTGTCACTAAAATATAAAAGGTTAAAAGAATGACCAATGACAAACAGAAAGTCTTATCTTGAAAGGTTTTTGCACCTCTGATATTTAATTTATGTAACATAATGTACTTCATAGTTTCAAACTAGAATTTTTAAAAATAAATGTAGCCGAAAAAGGAAGGTGGACGGGAGACGGGAGGAAGGAAAAAGAGCGCGTGCTGCAAATATTCACATACGTGATAATTAGCCATACTTATTTTTTATTTTTAAGTTATGACGAGTTTGACAGGCCAACAGTAACATGCATGTAAATAGTAAATACACATGTATAATATGTTGCATATTGTGTACAGTATATATTATATATTATACAAAATGCAAGTACATTTGTCAGTAAACTCTAATGTATTACACACAAATACATTACAGGGTCCTATATTCTATCGTAGAAAACAAAAAACAAAAAAAATTCAAGTAGAGAAGACCGAAAAGACCACATCATGCAAAGTGAGAGTTGTGATGTTGATACAGTCAAAAGGACAACCAATAAAAACATTGAAGGTGTCATGTTCAGACTTTTCCCTCGTCTTTTCAGCCATGTTGTCCACTTTTTCTCACTTCCGCTCACTCTACGAACTACGGACAAGTCACGCAAGGCAAAGTCTCTCTCTCTCACCCATTCTTTCTCTGGTTCTCCAGTCTCCAGCTACACTCTACATTTAAGCTGTGTATAACATGAAACATGACTTGTGACTTGAGATCCAAATTCAAAATCCAAGTATAACTTTATAGTTCCCTTTATGTCACCTCTCTTATATGTATAGTATAGTGACTTGTACAATATGATATTATACATTAAAACTCCAAAGTCCAAACTCCCCTTGAATTCACATCATATCGTATCACAGTTGTAGTCTGTCTTTGAATTAGATTTGCTCTGCTATATACTGATATAAATATATGGGGATACATGGACTGAAAGAGTACTGATATTATATTATGTAATGATCGGATGTATACATACATAATACATACATACATGTAAACCTGTAAAAGGAGATTAGAGTAGAGAATTTTCTTGTGCACTACCATTTCATTATACACACTAGGCACTACACATGTCTCATGTCCATGGAGTCACTGTCTAACCAAAATATCCTCATAGAACCGTCACTAGACATTAGTAAAAAGCATGAAACGTGAACTGAACACCTCTTATACCTCTTATAATCGTCTCTCTCGTATCGACCTTTGAAAACACACGGAATTTGGTATTCGATATATCGATGTATGTAAAAAAGAAATTTTTTTCTACCATACAGTGTACGTATTACACATATAGTTTACTGTATTTTGTATGTATGTATGTATACATGTATGCCTGCAACTATATCAACTATTCATGGTATGAAATTGATCATTGTTTTTCCTTGTTGTCTCGAGCATCAAACATTGAGCATGAGAATCGAGCATCGAGAATCGAGTGAAAAAAAACTTTTCTTTCTTTTTCTTTTGACTTCCTTTCCAAGTTCCAACTCACTTGAAAAACTTTAAAATTACTCTGTGGTTTTGAAACCTTTTTTATTTCAAGGGAGAACAACAAATTTATTTTATAAAATATGAAATAATGTTACATGTTGTAAGTACAACTAAAAAATAAACAACTGTACAATGTACACTGTACATTTTAAAAACTACATGAATTACCGGAATATTGAGTGAAAATAGTTGAATGTACTTTAAATATTTTTGTACTTTGAAAGTACGTATTGTGTATTGTACATTGTAATGTGATTTTTTTATGACATTAAAATTTAAAATGGATCATACATACATCGCACAGGTTTAAAGTTCTTTGTTGAAAAATAAAAGGAAAAAATGATAGTGTTAGCTGATTACAACATGCAAGGGAGTAGAAGGAAATTTTGTAAAATGCATGATACATATGGATTTTGATAGGGAATAACTTAGTAGTGTGTAGCTTATGCTTTGGTGCTTTGTGAAAATTCTGCCTATAAATGGTATGTACTATTGTCTATTGTACTCATATTTTATATTGTACATTGTACAAGTTTGAAGTCTCGTAATATGACTGGATCTTCATAAATGAATAGTAGTTTTGACGGCTTTTTCATCTCTCGTCTCTCGTCTTTCAACTCAGCTGGCAGTACATATGTATGTACAATGGGCAATGTTCTTTCTCTTCTTACTTCCATCATTCCAAACTCCAAACTCCAAACTGATCCAGTCCAATCCAATCCAATCCATATTTTGTGTGCCATTGGCTAAAATAGTCTTTGATATCGTTGGCGAGGATTATAATCGCTCCCCTTTTTTGATTCGAACCATTGTCAGTGCTCATAAGTTTGGTTGGACCCTTGTGAATTGTGAATTCTTCTTCGTTTGTCAGTTGAGTCAGTTTAGTTCAATCTGATGTGTGTGTTGTGTTGTGTTTTGAGGAGGGAGAGCGTTTGTAGTTTGTATTCTGTATTTTGTGGTCGGTAAATCTAATGATGATGTTCTCTATTTTGTATTCTGTATATACTCATAATGTGCATATTGTACATGTATGTAATATATAAAATATTACCAGTTGTTGTACTCTTATCTCCTTTTTAAGCTACTCCATCGATTTGTCTGTCTATATATTCTATATTCACACTGAAAATCTGTTCTAACAAAATTTGTCTTGTCAAAATTTCACACATATTCTTTGCCATCTCTCTCTCTCTCTCTATGGCTGTCTCATATACAATCATCTCTCCATTTTTGATCATATTAGTGATATTTTACACCATATTTCAACCATAAACCGTAGACCGTAGACTGTTGACTGTAGCATTGTAGCATAGTGTATTATGCATAATACATTATAGACTTGCTATATTTTACACGAGGCTTTTAGTAGTTTTTGGTGGAAAACTAATCGGAACAAGTCCAACTCTCAACTCTCAAGCCTCAAGTTGTCTGACTTTTGTGCTTATAAGGAATTTTATCGTTATCGTTATTTCCTATTTTCATAAGACATAAGAGGAGCAAAAACAACAAAACAAAACAAAGGTACGGTAGTCATTCTACCACTAGAAATGAGAGTCTAATATTTTCAAAAATCTCTTAACAAATAACATAGCAAATAATAATAATAATAATAATACACGTATGTATAATGTGTAGTGAAAATATTACAGAACATAATATTTTATAT
The DNA here is from genome assembly GCA_034698265.1 of Sminthurinus aureus. NCBI lineage: Eukaryota > Metazoa > Arthropoda > Collembola > Symphypleona > Katiannidae > Sminthurinus > Sminthurinus aureus. Next base: position 27,513 of record JAQGBH010000167.1, read on the forward strand.
TTTATACATGTGAGAAAGAAGGCACGTCATAAAACCATAAAAGTAAAGTACAGCAAAGTAAACGAACTATACAATATTATACAATAGAGTAAACTCGACAAAAAATTATAAACAAAGGTCATATACAGACAAAAACACACAGAGATACAGATGCGGATGATATGACTATATAGAGCATTGAGGGATGTGTGCAACAAATAAATAAAACCAAGTAAAATCATATTATATCAAACAAATAAAATCATGTTTGTTCTTATGTGGATAAAAACATTGGAGATTGGAGTTTGGAGTTTGGGCATTTCCTTTGGCCAAAGTTCAAGCATCAGAATACGTACAGCGTATAGTACATGTAGTAAAATGTATAAATGAATTGAAATGAAATAATATTTGACTTGGAGTGGAACTGGAAGAGTGGAACAAATAACTATTGTCTTTTAATAATAATATCTAGTGTCTATAGTACTGATGAAATGAATAGGGTATCAGAAGGAACGGAACTTGTGAAAAATTTTGGTTTTTGGTGTATTTGGGGGAAAAGTTGAAAATGTGATAATAATGATATGAAATGCTCAAATTCAGACCCCAGTACGTTGTACTCGTACTTGGAGCTTCTGGTGTAAAACAATGAAGGTCTCAGTTTAAAGGGATTGGGCAGATGTGTGGTTTGGAAATTGTCGATGTTGATGTTGATGTCGTTGCCGTCGTCATATTCATTGTCGTGTATCATCTATCTCGATGGTTGTTTTTCTTCTTAGTGTTATCAGTTGTAGTAATACGCATAGAGCATGGAGTATGGAGTTTGTGCGGCTGAGAGAGAGAAAGAAAGAGGAACGGACAATTAGGGTTGAGAATACAGAGCAATACACATCAGATATACAGATATATTGTACATTGTACACATATCTAATATCTATCTATCCACAAGTACACAGACACACACAGTGGGAAAAAGAGAGTGAGTACTTGACGGTGATGGGTAGTATCTCACCCTACTATTGTTTTCCTCTAGTTATGTCAGTTCTGACGGCGCCCTCCGATTCGTCTGGATCGTTGAATCCGAAAAGGATTCAACCTAGATTGAACCCTAGAGAGAATAAACTCAATTCGGACATGGAACTACCAAGTGAGTAGTGAGTATTGAGTAGTGAGTGGATGAGATGAAGGGTCTCACACTGACCGCGTATTCGTATTCCTATTTTATATACGTTTCATAGTCATATTATTATACATTATATAGTTGTAGTTCTAGTCCTATCCTATTCGTAGTCGTATTCGTACTCTTATTTTATTTGGGGCTCACCGCATAAAAGGACCTCCATAACTCCATACGTTACCCATGTTTGATAATCTGCCTCGTCCCTGTATAGTTTTAATATGGACAAAGGTGCCGCAGTTCACACAAAACTCCTCTCTACTTAGTTAGGATTTCAAGGATAAGAAAGGACTCTAGAGTCTAGAGTCTAGATAGCTTACAAGTTCATCATTATCATCATCTTGCTCTTCTTCTTCTTCATATTCTGCTTATTCTTCTTGTGCGTAAATAAATATGAAGAGTATCTTTTGAGGAAAAAATTGTAATATTTTCCCCCATTTAGGAAAAATATAAATTATACTTATATATTGGAAGTTCTAAGTTGTAGTATGCAAGTAATAGAGAGATACTCGAGCATTCAGTCAAGTTTAATAATTTTCCTTGGCAGTTTGAGTATTGAGTAGTGAGTACGGATTCGTATTGAGGAAGCAATGAGTGAAAAATGAAATTATGGTGATGAAACCTCACTCTATAGTAGCAAACAATAGTAGGGAGATCCTGTACTGTCTGACTTGCTTCGGCAGAGTGTTTGACATGTGTATTGGTGTGGATGCGTCTATATCTCTCCGTTCTCCGTCTCTCCATCTCTCCTTCTCTGTGAATGTGCATCCAGTTTTAATAAGAGCATGAGCTAACTTACGCATCATCATCTCTCCATCTATATCTCCTTCTTCTTCCTCAGCTCCTACTGTTTTTAAAATCTTCATCGACCATTATGTACTATCGGGTAGTTTGGTGTTTAGAGTTTTGAGCTTGTAGTTGTGAATTTTTGAGGCTTTAAGGCCTTTGAGTCAAAACTAAAAACTAGATTCATACGTAATATGTAATATGTAGTTAATAGAGAATAGACAAGATATATTACTGCTCGTCTCTCATCTCTAAAAATCTTGTGCATCTATTTATCTGTTGTATTCTATACATTTGTATGATTTATTCTGCGTTTTCTTTTACATATCTTGTCTTGTGGGGATACATGTGAAATGTGAAAGAGCTTTTCTGAACCTTTTTTTTTCACTGTGTTTATCTTCTTCCTACGCTTCATCTTACTTTTTTTCACTAGTAAATAGTAAATTGTATGGGGCAGATTGATGTGCTTGTGCCCGTGTATGTTTTTGTACTATAGCCATCTTCTTGAATCACCTCCTTCAAGCTTCAAGAAAGATCCGTAGGCTCAGTAAAATAAAGTGAGAGATTCTCATTTTCTTTTTTTCTACTATCTATTTCACTCCATTATGTATTATGTGTTGTGTATTGTGCATTGTGCATATATTCAAAATGAATATTGGTAGTAAAGGTGTGCTTCATATTCAATACTCCATACTCTATACTCTATATTCCATACAAACGGAAATCCAAATCCAGAGGCAATGTAAAGTATATTTGGATGAGTATTTATATTAGGTATTAAAGTGTGTACTGGATTTTGAACACAGGTATAGGTGAAATGAAGTAGCACAAGTACAAGTATTAGTAGAGATCTCTCGAGACTCGAGACACATTTCAATTCTACTGTGGACTGTAATGATCGCAATAGTAAATAGTAAATGGTAATACACATAAAATGGAGATAGAGCGCCTCAAGCTCATATGATATAACATAATAGCTCATCTTTATGGTATCAAAAATCATCCTCAAGTGTATATCTAGTTTTCCATGTACGCTCTGCATCCACACCTGGATCCTGGATCCTCCTGAGAATTGATTCAAAAGTTGTGTGCGGGAAAACGTGTGGGCATAAGCAAATCAAACCAAGCAGCACAGTCACAAAGAGCAGAGGATATAATTCTGCATCACATACTATATTTTATATTTCTATGCATTACGAATGGTACACACTACACAGTCTTTACTGTATACTTCATACTCTGTTTCTTACAAGCCGAAATTCAATACTTTTTTTGTACCTTTGACTAGTCTTCATTGAAGTTGTGCTGCATGCTGTATGTTTAATGTTCATATATGTTATTTATTATTTGATGCTCATGCTCATGTTTGATGTTTGATGAGAGATTGTGTGAGAATTTCCTCTCGATTCTCGATGCTCCATCGAGTCATGTAATGTGTCACCCATGGAGTATGCAAAAATGAATGAAAAAGAATGCCTAATGTTTCATTTGTGTATATATGTACGGATGTTGATTTGTTTGATTGTAATTTCGAGGAGTGTAGGATCTATAGTCTAGAGAGTAGAGTCTACATTGTGAGGGAATTTTTTTTGATGTTGTGAAATTAAGAGTGAGTTTAAGAGTGAGACAAAAGAAAAAGAAGAAACGGAGAGAAATGAAAATGAAAATGACTTTCCGACAACATCAAAATCAACATCAACGACGACGAAAACGAATACGAAGACAACCGCGACGTCAAATTCTCAAAGACTCAAAGACTCAAAGTTGACTATGGTAAATGGCTTGTGAATAAAAGTAAGAAAGAAGGAGAGAAAGAGAGGATGAGAGAGCGACGCCAAGGCGTTTCTTAAAGGTGAACGACTGAACGATTGAAATTAGAATTCTAATCATTCAGTGCAAGTCAATATGTGAAATAAGAAATAATGTCTGCTGTCCTTTGTATTTTGTAGTTTGTACATATCATGTTCGATGTTAGTTGTACGTTTTTTACCCAGGATAGCCAATACGCATAAAGTATAACGTATAGGCTGTATACTGTATATTGAATGTGTGTGTGTGTGTGCTTTCCTGTGGGTATGGAGTACGGAGTACGGACGACGGACAGTCAGTCACTACCAATGAAAAGAGGTGTTTTATGATCGAATGATAAATTCCCAACCTCAAATTAAACAGCACTCACATAAACACACACAGACACAGGCACACTCAATCACACACAAAGAGAATTGTGGGTAAAAATTTAATCAAAATTGTATTTAGTATCCCCATTAAATGTGCATATTCACATTCAACTCACATTATAATGTTCAACGATCAAAGCAAACCAAACCAAACTAAACCAGCATGTGTATTTTTTATTATTATTATTTCTCCCTCAACTATCAACTATCAAACCTTTGATTTTGGACATTATATTGAAATGTTCAATTCTCCCTTATATAATTTGTCTACGGATTATTCTCTGGGCACAACAACAAACCATAACAAATAACAAACCAAAGGAACCATCTTGATTTTCCGTTTGTGGTTTCGGTGTGTGTACTTATTTATCCCTCTGTTTATTGTTAAAGTTCGTTATGGCCTGTAACGTACATATGTGTAATGTCAAATGTGTAATGTGGGACTTTGTAAAACACTGTTTTTGTTCTGTCACTACGATTCCAGTTACGATTATGACTGTAATACGTAATCTACAATTACAATTATGAATAGAATACAGAATATAGAATATAGAATCGAGAGTGAAACAAAAGTGTGGTGAGAAATCTCTCCATTTTTTATGCCTCATGTGTAAGCCTGAAAGGTGTAGATTGTAGAATGTAGATGCATCCACACACACACACACATAATACGTGTAAATGTGGAGAGAACAGTTCAGTGTGTGGAGGGAGGAGGAGCTCCGTTTTGTAGTCTGTAAATTTAGGATGGAGGCTGTCGTCGGTGCGAAGAGGGGATCATAAAATGCTTTGCTACCGTTTTCTCTCCCTCTCTCTCTTTCTCTCAACATATTTATATTATATATTGGGACGTGAATAGTTATCCTAAAGCGTTTTACTTTATAAGCGGTACATATTATTGTAATATTGTAAACCCAGCTCCAACCATCCAAAAATCTTTTCATGCGAGTGTTTTAAATTTTAGAAGGATGATGATGATTATACGCAATGAGATGAAATGAAATGAAATGGAAAGAAGGGAAAGATAAAAGATCCATTGAAGAATGTTTGATTTGATTTTCAATTCTTGGAGATTGTTTAGTAATTTAGTCAAATAAAACTTGATTCTTCTAGTATTCTCGTATTTTTGATTTTTGAGCAGTACAAGGTTAATGAAAAGTTGGTATCGTTCATGTTCACGGAGTACAGTGAACAGTGAGAGGATCACGGATAGCGAGAGAGATATGGAATTGAGTTTCTCAATTTTTGCGTTTTATTCCTTTCTGCGTGTGAATAATATATGTAAGACTACTAGTACTACATATTGGATTATATTATAAATGAGAAAGTAGTGGGGAATTTTGGTCCTAATGGGAACTTTGACAATAGTAATAATAGTAATACAATTGTCATTTTACCCATGTGTTGTTCTACCATGCCATTATCACCAAAAGATATGAATCGGGATTGTTATTGTAACTGACACTGATGTTCATTAATTTGAATAATTAGTTGTAACTCACGAACAATCTCAGTTTTAGTATAATGTAGAGTACAGAGTTAATGACGGCATATTCTCTGGCCTATCAAGTTTTGTTGGCATTTGGCATGGCGTGGTATGTAGTGTGACCATACAACGATCAGAGTGCGAGTGTCACGTCCTCTGTAAAAATACCAATATGTATACACTATATATATTACTTGCTCTGTATAATGTATAATTGAGATGGAATGTGAATCGTGGATCTTGAATCTTGGATCTTCGAGCTTGGATGTTGGAAGGTAGTTAAAACTTCATTTGAACCGTTCAGAAAAGGAGATAATATGAAATTTAGAAGGATATAGAGAATAGAGACGGCGGAGGAAAAAACAAGACTAATGAGACAAATTGAGAATGAATCACAAAGATAGTGGATGCTGGATGCTGTATATTGTGTATTGTACATTGTATAGTCCATATACAGTATATAGGTTCTCATTCTGTTCTGTTTTCTTTGCCAGTTGAATGGATGTCATGGAATGGAAATGTTGTCCACTAATTATTATAGGAATAGATATAGGTATATTTTTACCATTAAAATCAGCATAGTAATGAGAAACAGCAAATTGTTTGTAAATTATACCCACCAACCAACACTAATACTATGTACATATGTAGTGACATGAACAAGTATACTAGAAGCTAGAAGATAGAAGATAGCTTAATTATAGTATTACTTATTATGGATAGATAGTAAACTATTATTTAATTGTCCAAGAATCAAGAATTGTACATAATTTTATTGCACAATTGCGGTGCATTCATATTCCATATCTTTTTGTCATTTTGTGCTAGGCTCTACATACTTTTGCATAAGAGAAAGAAGAAAAATAACATTGAACTGGAAATGTATTGGAGGCTGGAGACTGGATTTTTCATCTTTTATAAAGAAAACAGTATAAAGCACAAAATATTATGATGGCACATGATTCGAACTTCGAAATGGACGGTTTTAACCCAACACAAAGGGTGTTGTTTACTGATTACCTTGTGGTATCGCGTATCGCGTATGAATCAACATACTTTGATCTTGGTTTTTCTCGTGCTCTATCCTCCCTTTTGTTCTTGTTGGTTTTCTTTTTATTCTGCACCCATGAACGTGTAAAGAGGAAAGAAAGAAACAGACAAATTCGTGTGTGTATATGTATTGATGCAAAAAATACACATTGCGGCGTACGACAAGAATTGAGAATCGAGGATTGAGCTTTGGAATTTATTCAAATTCAATGACCTGTTCACTGTTCACCATTCGCTGTTCATCAGTAGCATAAATAAATAGAGTTGATGGTAAAAGGAGTGAGGGCGCTCTTGAGCTCTTGAGATTGTCGCACTTGTTTATATTTTCTCTGATGTGGTTGATGAAGTTGATGATGCGAAAATTCAAGTTGATTCAGGTTATACACGTATCAGTACGTATATATTGCTGTGTTTTGTGTGCGACTCTGTGAAAGTATGGTTTATGGTTTATGGTTTATGATTTGGTCATTGGCATTTGGTATTTGGTCATTGGTGCTAGAAATGATTGAGAAGGGAGGGACAAGATAAGAGCATCACCAAAAAGAAGCCGGCAAAAAAACAGAGAAGAAAAAGAATGATCGGTTATCGGTTTGCTCGCTGAAGTGAGCATTGAACATTGAACATTGAACATCATGAATAATGCTGTGCATATCCTACTGTCATGCATTATTTTGTCATTCTATTGTAGTATTGTAGTTTCTGCTATTATATTTTACATTTTGATCGAGTGTCATCCGCATGTAAAAGTGTAATAGGTAGTCTGTTAAAATATTCAGCGACGTATATCACACACACAGACACACAGAGGATAATAACATGTTCAGTTTATACTTTATACTTTATACAGACTAAAGAAAGAGAAGACAGAGAAATGGAGACGGACACACGTATTTTACCTCACATTTTACATATTCGACATTCGACACAACATGCTTGCAGTATGACATGACATGAGCGAGCCGTATTCAGTCCTAGTGAAACTGAATACGAACGAACGCCCATTCATTATACAGTAATGTGGGCACCGACACGCCTTACTATAAATAATCTCATTAGCACTGTTGGTTTTTGATTTTTCCTACTTAATCCACACACTGTAGAGTGACGACTCACTTTTTTTGTCATAGCTACACATTACACAAAGATAATAGATACAAGATGAGATGGAGGAGCAAGTGTGCAATGGGCAATGTACACAGAACATGGAAAATGAAGAAAAATAAGTCTAAGAGTTTAGAGTTTACCTATATTGTCGCCTTATGGTGTGTTTTTATGCATAATATTATCACAGTGTAGTGTAATTTCGTCTGTGTTTTCTGTGATGTGATGTAAGATTTAATGTAACGTAAGTGTCGCATGGGATCTTGTCTTTTTCTCATTCTGTGATATTCTTTTTCTCATTCTCTCTGCTTACTTGAATTTCCGGCCTAATTCTTATCAGAAGGGCATCTGCGTGTATCATGTCATGTATCATGTAGATCTCTCTCTCTCCTTCTCTCTCTCTCTCTCTCTCTCTCTTGTCATTCCATACCGTACCATACCATTTTATTTCATGCCATTCCCGAGTGTATGAAATTTAGAAAGAGAGAGGGAGAAAAGACATTTGAGCTCATCTTGTCTTGTGTCTTGTGATGCCAAGTCTACCATCTGAATGAATTCATCGTCATGCCTGTAATCTCTATATATTCAAGATTCTGGATTCTAAATGCTAGTCTCAAATCTCAAATCACAGGAGTAGAAGGTGGAAGTAGTAGTATTACATATTAAATACATGAAGAGGTACAGATTGAGACATGCTTACACGTGTACAATATGTTGTATGTTGTATCTCATATTATTATTATTATTACTACTACCACTAAGCAGTATTATTATAATATTTGTTTTCTTTCCAGAGGTGAACATTATACATTATGAATTAGGAATGTTTTTGTATCTTGTCGTGTGTACAATGTACAGCGTATACTTATCATTTTTTTAACTCTTTAATACTGTCAAAGGTGTGTCTTTTTGTCATGGTAGTCAAAAGTCAAATAAAATCAAAAACAAAAATGAGTGATTAAAATATAAAATATCCTTTAATTTTGTCTTTTACCATTGGATACTCTATGCTCTATAGAGCTATAGCGTTCAAGTTTCAAGTTGAAGAGACTTGTTTACGATTTATGATGGAAAATTTTTAGATTTATATTGTTGCATAATTGTTTTGGTTGACTCTGTTCTCTGTTTGTTTGCATATTCCATATTCTATATAGACTATAGTAAAACAAAGTAGGATGGCTCTGGGTTGTGGATGTATAGAGAATGGATAAATAATAAAAGGGGGAAAACTGTGAAGATTGGATGTTTAAAAGTAAAGTTATGAGTTCTTAGTTTATTTAATTTTCATCATGTGGTGATGATTGTGAGACACACGGTTGACGGTAGCAGATAACAAGTACAAAGTCCATACATAGCTTGGAGTAATAGCAGTGGAGAATCGTGGTGAGAGGCTATAGTTTATGGAATATATTGTATTACTGGATGCTAAATAGATACAAAAGTGTAAAATGTCTACACTAGAATGTTTTCAGGTTTGACATTGACAATAAGACTTTGACAATGGTTAGTTTATTTGTGTGTATGTGTCCAAGAGCTGATTGCAATCATATTGCCACTGTGGACAGAAATATGCATACAATAGATTCGTACAGCGTGCAGTATACCACATTTCTACGTGCTAGTAATAGAAAATATTCGGAATCATTGTCTTTATGTTGTATGTGTGTGTGACTGACTTGTGAGTGCTGGGAGTGCATGTCAAACTGTTATTTTAGACGGAAGGATCGTCGTGTTGTCGTCATCATAATGACAATCACTACCGATATTATACCATTATCATTATCCCTCTGTTTCTGTGTTTGCATCGGAGGTTGAACCTGTTTTCCCTCAAGTCTCAAGTCAGTCAGTCTACTGACTTGGATACGGATACGGATGTTTGCACACGCAAATAGTCAGCATTATGGAATTATGGATTATAGAGTGAAAGTTCAATTGTCAAATGAATAAATAAATAAATAAATAAATAAATAAATAACAAGAATAATATTTATTTTCATACGAATCAAGAATGAATTTAACAACTCAAACTAGGCAGTAATGCAGTATACTTTGATGTTGACATGAGAAATGAGGATCAACAGTAATTTTATGCTGGTTTTTTATATGAATAAAAATGAAAAAAAAATGTGTCGCCTCGTCAAGTTTCAAGTAACGTATAATGTATAATATAATTATCACATTATTATTTGAAAGTAAGTAGCTGTAATTTTCAAAAATAGTTTGAAATATAAAATGACTTATCACGTAAACGTAAAGTGAATGGTCGAGAAAATCTGGCAAACATTATGACAAGTATGTACGGAGTACACAAAACAGAGTGAAATAAAATAGATTGGCATGAATTTTAATGATTATTATACGTGAATATGAATTGATGCGAGTAATAATAATTAGAAATTAGAGTAAGCATAATGTATTCCTTCGTTTTAATTCGTAATACATCCAGTGTGCAGTGTACAAATTGACGACAAAATATTATACTGCTAGATGATTTTTTGCTGTAAAAATCGGAATAAAATTTAAGATGAATCAGAAGATGAAATAATGTTTATGATCAGTGATCAATGATCAACTTAAATTTTGGATCAAAGCATGTGTCATTTGTCAGAGGAAGAATAAGTATGAAGAAACTTGGTTATTAAAGACACATAAATAAGCAAATAAATAAATAAATAACGGGTGTTCTCGTCAAACTTGTACAATCTACAATGTACAATGTACATGATGTAGAATGTAGTTTTTTACAGACGGCAAACCACACAACCAAAATCATATCACACGTGATCATAATTCATAAATTGAAGGTCTTTTTTTCAACTGATTCATGTGAAATTTACATTTCACTCTGGTATCATAGTTGACGAAGGAAATATCTGTAAACCCTAATACTAAGAACTAAGATCTAAGAGTACTAAGAATCAAGAATCAAGAATTTAAAAAAGATAGAGCGAAATGTAAAACTAAATAAAACTACTGTGTGAACATGATTCATGAACTGATATTAATAACTGTGCACTCTACTCTATATACATATTCGTATGATTATTGATAGACACTTTGCATACGTGTGTACACAAAAATTTATGTACTATAATTTATAAACTATAACGTTTCCCCCTTTAATATTACATTATACTACATTTTATATACAAACACTATACGTTTAACATGAATACTGTTTTATCATTATCATGTGTTTATGTTTGATATTCACTGTTCACTCATGATGATTTAAAATGATAATGTATGTTCTCTTTTTTTTCTGTCGGCAGGCAAATGTTTCCACAGATGAAGTTCCGTGTGTCAGGACTTGACCCAAAGGCCAAATATATCCTACTTCTGGATATCGTTGCTGCTGACGACTACCGATATAAATTCCATAACAGGTTTGTCCACATCTCCCACTTCTTTCCATATCATGTGTACCATGTGTTGTCTATAGCTATCCCCATCCTTGCTTACATAATATAATAATATAATACTCTGTTTTCTGTAATACTTGAGTCCATTTAATTTTCTATAATTTTTTCTATCCCTCCTTCACACTACCATCAACTAGCATTGTAGATAACATATAACTAAATGAACAGATAACATCAATTTTCCTTTTTTCATATTCCTCTTTTACATGGAAAAGAAACTGAGAACTGGACTGAAGATGAGGAGATATCAGACTAATCTAACTTGTATACTTGTGTAAATAAAGTCCAACTTCCAACTTGTTCAAATCATCAGGGAATTTACAAATAGTGTATCAGATTTGAAATTTGAACAAGTTGAGCTTTGTTAGAGAAAAAAAGAAAGAACACAGGCATATTATTATTACTATTGAGCATTGAGTATTGAGGGAAGAAATATCTTTATTATGACTTTTGTGCATAGGAATTCTCAAACTTCATCTCTCATCTCTTTCGGCATTGAAATCTTACTCACACACAGGAATATTAAATTGTGAGCAAGCATAATATAAATGACACAGGGCGAGAGTGAGATTAAATCACTGTGCGAGTATAATGTGTACTACAAACTGTATACACAATAATATAATGATTGAAGGGATTTTCCTTAAATGATGATTGTCAAAGTGTAATATTTTGGAACTGCCGACAAACGGTGGAATCTCACATGTAGTATACAAGCATAGAAATGCTGGAGAAAAAAAAAGTTTTTTTTTCGGAACTACTGTAGACTGCAGACTGTAGAAGGATGTAAAATTAATTAGATGGCTTTAAAGATACGTATGTATATCTACATTGTATGTACAACATAAAGATACAGCAAATGTCGGATTTTCTATAGAGTAGAACATAGAAAACGAGATGCATAATTTATTTGTTTAAAAAAAAGATTTAGAAAATGTAGAATAAGAAGGAGCTGAATTTTTTTTCTTTTTTTTTCTTTTTGGTGCAGGATATTTGAGATTTGAGTATATAATATACAGCTACAAGTGCTTAGCTGTCACCTTGACTAGAATTGAGTTGACATATTACTCCTTCTTGTCATTTCATTATTCATTTCAGTTCCAGTTTCACAATTCACAATACGAAATAAATGCAATGAAATGAACGACAATAACTATCGTCCATCGTATGTAAATTTTAAATTGTAAATGTGTGTCGGTTGTCGGTTGTCGTGCCGAACAAAATAAAGGTGAACAAGAAAGAGAAAAAAATTTATAAAATTCCTGTCACTCAATCTATTTAAGTAGTACTACAAAAGTTACGTAGGTATTTTTCTCTAAAGAAGTGAGACACAAAAAATATGAACACTTTGAACGATTGTGTGTGTACATGTGTGTGAAATTTCCACGTGTCTTTTTTGTATTGTCCTCTTTAAATTTCGATTTCGAAAGGGGTAAACAAATGGAATCAATTGCCTAAACAGTACAAAGTGTGCACTGTGGATCGATCTTTTGATATGACTTTTTAACTTGTTAATAGAGCAGATATTAGATAGCAAATGTAATCCTGTTGCATCAAAAATTTCCAGCTCATAGCGGGACAAAACCAGAACCAAAGGAAGTGTATTATGTAAAAACGAATATTTACTTACAAATATTCTAAATGATTGCAAAATCGGTGTGCTGTGTGCTTGCTCTGGTTGAATGAAATTCATCTAATTCATATGACTGTGTACTACTGTATTTTCCCTTTTAGTGGACCAATCTTTTTTGTCGTGTGTAAATATGGTTGTTCTTGTGAGTGACTTTGTCATGAGTCTTGAGTCTTGAGATAAGAACAAACAAGAAGGACAAATAATATTAAGTAAGAAAGTGGCAGGCGACAGAAGACAGAAGACATTGATAACAGAAATGATAAAGTCAGTTGACAATTTACAATATAACATTGTAGTAGCTAGTTAGTTAGTTAAAGTAAGGCTGATAATTCGTTTTCATTATATAGAGAGTAGTAGTGAAGAAATCATCTTTCAAGTATTTCATTTATCCTCAACTCTCAATTCTCATTGAACAGAAATATGCATTATCCATAGAGTCAAATAATAGATAGATGAATTAAATATTTGACCATGTTTTTTCCTTGTAATCTTTATAACATGACGGAAACTAGAAAGTACAAAGTACAAGCTAGAAAAAAGACGTAACAGGAGCGGAGGAGACAAAAAGCCATAAGGAACGGCAAAGGACAAACACGTCGGACTCTGTGAACTTGTAGAGAAAAACACCACGAGGCTCAATTTCACAATATACTGTTGACTGTGGTTATGCTGTTAACTGTTAATCATTGATTTTCATGAACTCAGCCAACAGTCAACCAAACTTTACCGTTTACGATACAAAACACAATACAAAATACAATTCAATTCAATGTAATTGAAAAAAAAAACAAGTGTAAATATAGAAGGACTGCTTAAACTTTTTGTTATGAATTATGAAATTTATCACATCATGTACAGGATAAACGACCAACTTATCAGCAGAGCAGATAATAAAAGTACAATGTATACAATACATATAATAACTAATAATAACAACAGTCATGTCACTCTACAGTCTACAGTCTATATTTTAAACAAAACTTTTTTTCAGACCCTCCTGGAAAAACAGGATGTAGTTCAAGTATACAATGTCTGGGGAAGTGTCGCCAACCATCTATCTTTTTCTTATTTTTTTTGTCTTTACACTACGTATGTGTTACAAAAAATCATTGAGCTTTGATTGGACCAATCACCAATCAACGTGGATTATTTTGAGATAAATTTAGAATGTAAATGTTTTGTAGCTCAAAAATCTGGCAACTGGTAAGTACCTATGTTTTGTAAACAGGTAGATAGATTAATAGATAAACAGATAGACGGTGGCGAGAGTTGTATGTTGTATTTATAATTAAAAACATAAAGATAATATCATGAATAGCAAATATCAAATTATCAAACTAGAATAAATAAAACGGCAAAAAGAAAATGAAAGATGAAACATTCACTTATTACTTTTCACATGCTGTCGATTGTCGATGGCCAAGTCGAAAGTGTCGTGTACATACAAAAGTACATGTAGATATACTTGGTATAATAACACATATTGAGATTGAGATATTGGTGCGATAAAGAATATTTGGTTGGATACTCAAAGTAAGTGTAAATAATTGCAAAGTGTACGCTGCACTGTTTACTGTGTACACTGTACATGCACGACGGAGAGGTGAGATTAGATGGAGAAATAATTGAGTAGGTGCAATACATATTTAAATAAACACAATCTCTCTCTCTCTCTCTCTCTCTATCTCTATAGCAGTTACTAGTTAATATCAGTACTCAGTACTGATGAAGGGAAGAGAAAGAAAGAGAAGGAGATTTGATTGGAGTCATAAGAGAGAAATACAGTGTAGTGAGAGAGTGAGAGTGAGAGACGAGGTGTGCTGCTTTGACTAAAGTGATACACAAGTTTAATTGGTTCTGAAAGTGAAGCTTACATGTCTCTATCAGTCAGGCGATATGGTCTAATTATTTTGGCTAGAAGTGATTAGCAGGAGGAATGGAAGCAGGTGTTGGAGGTTGCTGTTGCTGTTACTGTTTCTCGTACGTATGCCATACTATGTACCTGTGTGTCTTTATGAATACAGGATTTTGAGCTGGTGTTTATTGCAGACGAGGAAATAAATACATGTCCATGTTCCACGCAAATATGCAATACACAATATAAAAAGCACACTGTACACTGTACAAAATACAATAGAGAATAAAAGGTAAATGGATGAATGTACAAAATAACATTGATGGAGAGAAGGAGAAGTTGACTTGGAATCCGTAATATATCTAGAATGTAGAATCTAGAATCTATAGCTATAAGTAGTTTTCTTATACCTTTTCCTTGTGTTTTCTATATCGAGTTCTGAATATACTGTGTGTAGTATGTACAATGTACAAGTACAACACAACACAACACACATTGTAACATTCAAGTTCATGTAGTCACAATCAGTTAGATAGCTCCCATAATGTATTGTAAGCATGTCGACTTAATAGCTAGTTTTCTACCTCCAATCCATCTCGATCCACCTTGCTTAGCCTCTGATGTTTGCGTTGGGCTGTGGAAGACTTATACATATACCATACACATGTATCCATAATATATATAGTGTATATTGTATATGTGATATAAGTGTGTGTGTCTGTGTCTACATCTACGATCTACATGGACATCGACATGGACATGCAAACTGGAAACTATTATACAGATGTATTAGCTATGCACACTTGAAAAGTTACTACACACTACACACTACACACTCATAACAAACACGATCATGCAAGAAATAATATGCTCTAGCTCACTCCCAATAATTTTCTCATTTTTTTCCTACTCACTCCTTCTGTCTCTTTTTTACTTGTGTATTGTGTATTTGTATACTTGTACGTTGTACGTGTTGCCTCTCCTTCCCATTTTATTCCAAGTTCTAGTTCTCAATCCTCCTGACATATTATACGAGTATTTCCAAAAATTAATGTAAATGGACAGAGCAAAACCTTTTAACATTGATCCTTTTCTTTATTCGGTTGAATTATGTAATAAATTATCAAGAATGAAGAAGGAACAACAACTTTATTAATTTTGAACATTTTTTTTCTACTTATCTACAGTCGATGGATGGTGGCAGGAAAAGCGGATCCGGAGATGCCCAAACGAATGTACATTCACCCTGATTCTCCTTCGACAGGTTTGTTCATAAACATTCATAATTCATAATATGTGTTCATATTAGGTTTTTAAGATGGCGAATAATTTATTATTGTATCGTATAATAAAATTTTTAATTGATGGTTCATTGAATTTTGCAAAACAGGTGAACAGTGGATGCAAAAGGTCGTCTCATTTCACAAATTGAAACTCACTAACAACATCAGCGACAAGAGTGGCTTCGTAAGTGTAAGAAAATGTCGAAACCTTTTTATTTCTTAGCTCTTAAAAGTAGATTTGGATTATCAATAATTATTATCAACATATTTTTCATATACTCATAATAATAATACTACAGTATTGGACAAAAATAGAAATTTCGTGCATTCATTTTTTTTTCGAGATGTACTAAAGTAGAATTTGAAGTATGAAGTATGATAAAAAGTAGAACACACAGGACATGAAATATTCTGAAATATTTTCTCAAACACAGATACGTTTTCACTGTACGGTTTTCTATTTTCTGCCTATTGTGTGTGTATTTTTGTCATTTCTGGTTTCTAGTCTTTATATCGTACCATACAGGTAGTAGGCGAGCGAATGCATCCAATGTATCCAATGACGATAATTAATAAATTAGTAGAAGGTTTGAGAAGGTTTTCGTGTTTTCCTTTTTTTGACTGTCCATTATTTGGAAATCATACCCGTTTCGCTTATCCGTAGTAGGATTTTTCTGTTCAACGTTCAGTGTTCAATCAATAAAACTTTAGAGGGAACGTCCGTGACGGTGGACATTGAGCATTGAGCCACTGTTGGCTCTTGGCTCTTGGTTGGTTTTTCCCGGACTCGTTCCGTATTCTGATAACCAAAAAACAGGAAAGAGGAAGAAGGAAAAATTAAAGAGCTTTTATGGAATTGACAGTCAACTACTGTCTACTATTATCTTGGTCATATGTTGAATGTTGAACACGATTTGACACGTATATATATTATACGTCCATGTATCGTGTATGTAGGTGCACACGTAGTCAAAAATCATACGTACATATAATGTGGTTGAAGGGAGAAAGAAAAAGACACGAGGAGTCAAATCAACATTGTCAAATGTTCAAATGTTTTATTCTGTCTCATTCAATTTTGAATATGCAATAGGAGGGGAAGACAAACATGAATAATACATAAAATAATGTAATACAGATAGTTAGCGTTTAGCGTCCGATTGGATTGGATTGATTGATTTGCATTAAGTAATATGTAATATGTAGAGCTGGATATTGGATATTGGATAGTATCTAAAATGAAATGAAATGGACCCTCCTTTAAATCCATACAAAATTCAATGTACAATCTACAATGTTTTACATTGTACATTTGTATGTTGTGTAATATTCTAATATTATTATAATTTATTTATATTCTTTTAAAGAAAAATGTAGAGCATAATATTATGAACAAATAAATTAATACGGATTTCACTTTTCACTATTCTACTATTTTATTTTCCACTATAAATTATGAAAGGGTAACATAATACTTAATATAATATTTTATTGACCTTGAAAAAAATGTACAAAATTCCATTTCAGAGCCAGAGTTAGTCAAGAGTCAAGAATCAGGAATAATTTTCTCAGTCAATGTAACTAGTATTATTTGTCTGTATTTTTTTGCATTATAATATGCGTAATATGTATACTTATATTCTGTATTGAGTATCATATAATATAATATAGAAAAAGGAGACGGAGTTTGGAGTTTGGATTTTGAATTGAAAAGGTTGGAGGTTGGAGTTGAAAAAGACGAAATGTAAGAGAGAAGATGGTGAAACACTTAGGATACATAATATAATACACAGAGTAGAGAGTAGTAGTGGATAGTGTTGTAGTGGTGGTGGTAGTAGAAGAAAAAAAAGGAGGCGGTAACTCTTGGCATTGGATTACATTACACATTACAGAGAAACATCTCAAATATGACACTCGGTGTATTTCAGTATTTCAGTATGTGTCAGTCGGTTCTTCCTCTTCGCTCCCTCACTAAAGACTCTGAAACTAATGTCTAATATGTAAATAATATAGGTACATTTCTACATGTCATTGTTAGTGATATCAATGTGTATCTAGGATCTATCTCCTATCTATTTACACATATCTGTTTGGTGTTTTGTGTTTCTTTGCTAACATGATGGCATCCATCCATAATATAGGGATAATAATAATGATGGTGCTATGTTATTACATTAACAGTATCAAGTGTAGAGAATAGAGAATAAAGTATGAAGTATGTGAAATGTGTAGCAAGTTGGAAGTTGGAAGGAAAAGGCTTATTTGGGTGCTAGGTAAAGGCGTGTCAAATATTTGAGGCTTTCACAACTAGGACTTCCTAATCTCTCTCCCTGTTACCAGTTACCAGTTGAAGTGTTGGACTGGACTATATACTCCGTAAGCAATGAGCACTCGTCAGGATTCACTGTTCACTGTCTGCATTTTTTTTCTCCCTCCCGTCCTCCATCAAACAGTAATAGTAATGATGATGATGATAATAATAATAATAATAATATTATCAAGCTTTATACTCCGTACCGTTGACCTTCTATTAGAAATAAATATAGAATATAGAATATCAAATATAGCTGCAGGTAAATTCAGGTCGAGGATTCTCAATTCTCACTAATATTAAAAAGATTCTACGATTCTTCTGTCAAGTAATACAGTGAGAAATAAAAAATAAACCAGTGTGCAATGTACATGGATAGATTATGGATACTAATATATCACACATTTACGGTATTTCCATCTTGTTACAAATTCAACTCTCAAGTCTGTTACACCTCAATGATAAAAAGTCCAAAATACAAAATGCAGTGTGATGCTTTCAGACACGTAGAAAATGTGTTTTCCCGTCCATTCTGTTCTGTAGTGCTTAAATGTTTTCCTCTGGTGTCTTGTATTATGTATTATGGAAAAATAAAGAAGATTGAAGCCTTCCGACAGACAGAGCATCGAGACAAGAGGCAAGTATGAAACTACAGTACAGACTACTGTACACTGTACAGTATTGTAGTAAGTACACGCACTACACACTGTTCCGTTTGAATTATTTATGTCCTATAATGTTATTGCATATTGTACTAATGGCGGACGGTGGATTGGTGACGGGTGACAATTCCGTAGTTTTACATTATAAATGTTGACGTATATTGTATTCAACGTGGGAGAGCGGGCATTAAATAATGACGATAATGATGATGACTACCAGTGTAAATTGGCTTGCTCATTATTTGTTATGGTGTTAATGGAATATGTAACGTCTTATGTCTTATTTCGTATGACATGGAAATATTCACTCACAACTTATCCTACGTGTTAGTACTTACTACGCGGAAGTGAAGTAAAGGAAAGGACAAAAAATACAACTTTTGGGTGCTTTCTACAACGGCCTAATGTAATGAATAATATTAATATTACAATCAACGCTAGACAGTAGACAGAATTCTGATTGAATAAGACGACTGAACACTGGACAGTTTATTGATGTATTACAATTTACAGTAATGCATGATGAAAGTGGTGGTGATGATGATGATGAAATATTATTGCCAATTATAGATTGCAAATTGTCGACATATGTATATAAATGTAACATGAATAATGAAACTTTGTATTTGTACCTTTTACGTTGATTTGTAGTTTGTAGGAGAATTTATTTGTACTTGTACACATGATTATCCGTTTAATATTGAATATTAAAATATTGGCTCCTGAAAACCATGTACATTGTACAGTGGCTTTCTTCAGTCTAAATTCTAACTGTCTACTATTGTTTTACATTACACTCTGGCACTTTGGTATTTGTCCGTTGTGTAGAGAGGAGAGAGGAAATCGGAAATTCTGTTGAAGAATTCATGAGGATCAAAGAATTTGGATACGATACACGACAATATTTGTATGTATATGTAAATGGAGTGCCGAGTGATTTTTACATGAAATTCATGAGCTCATTTGTGGAAAATGATGTATTGTATTATATGTATCGACTTGGACAATGTGTACGTGTTATTGTTATTGAGTTGGTGCTGCTTTGTTTTTGTGCGTCTATCTTGCAGTCATCTACCTATCTAGTATCTAGTATCTGGCCTCTTGAGCACGCACGAACTTTGATTTGTTCTTCTTTCAACTTGTGACTTGAGACTTGTGTGTAATATGTTTTGTATCTTTACATTTCTTATTTACATGAATTTCTATCAGTTTCATTTTAATATTCAACGGCAATGTTTCGCCGTTCCAAAGAAGACGGAGTGGAAATAAGATTATGAACAGAGTAAATAATGATGATACATGCTCTGTGCTACATATTTGATATACATTCTTGATTCTTGATTCTTGAGCATAGTAGATATAACAATCATGCTAGCTAATCGTAAGACGTGCTCTATAGTTTCTAGATTCTACATTCTAGATATTAGCTGCATCATTCACAACCGTATATCAGCATCAGGAATGGAGCTAGTGACTGATGATAACAGTGATGATGATGATAATGAGCCTTAAAAATCATTCTTTTCTCTTGAAACTTGAAACTTGAAAGTTTAAAAATTTACAGGGTTGAGTTGAGAAATAAGACTTGTTTTACGTCGTTATTAATTAATGTTGAATGTTGAATAATATTGTATTAAATCACATTATGTTGTAGATTGTAGGTTTTTGTGTAGCTTACAAAGATATTCATGCATTGAAAATTACAAGGGAGATTAGTGATGATGATGATGATGATGAATAGCATTTGACATTCGAGTTAAATCCAAAGACAACACTTCATTTTTTGCACATGCAGATCCAAAGTCTCTATAAAATTGAAGTGTAGTCGCTTATTTGCTTATTGTCTGTGTGAGTTGGTCAATTAGAGAGAATGAAAAAAAGGTTGCAAAAAGCTGTAGGGAAAAAAATTACAAATCGTTTGGTGGTTAAGCCTTTACATTTTACATGTGTATGTTTTATATGGTTTAGACTAGATTCACATTTCAAATGTATGTAGATGCACATTTGGGTGATGGCACTTCTATTGTGTATTGTGATTTACTTTGAGGAAATAGTTGATGGTTGTGTCGTAGACATTAGACAGTAGACAGAAGATGCACAACACACGATACACATAACATTACTTGTTTCGCTCTCTTGGTCGGAGAAAAGAATGTGTATAATTTGTTTCGAGCTTGGATTTGGATTTTGAAGGGTAGGTTGGCTGGTACACATGTATGCTGTATGTGTAAATGGAGGAATATGAATGTATGAATTTTATGAGGCATTTCATCCTCCCAGTGGAAAGTGAGTGAGTGAGTGAGTGACTGAGAAAAAGATGGATACATAATACATATCTACGTACAACTCGGAGAGGGTCCAAAATCAAATTATGCACATTGTGCCGAGAAGGATATGCTTTATGAAGATATGTGCTATGAATCGAGTAAGTCAAGTCAAGTTGAATCGAGTCAAGTCGAGTCGAGTCGAGTTGTGTTCTTCATGTTCATATTCATGTCCAATATATCTACTATGTGCAATGCACAGTGAACATTGAACAGAATAGATATAAAAGAAGAACATGGTGGTGATGATGATGTTAAGAGATAGCTTTTTGGAAGAATTTGACTGTAACAGAATGATGCTCTACGGTACTTATTCTACTGTGCTCTGCTCTTTCGCATCTTTTCTGTGAATGTGTCGGCCGGTCCGGAGAGAAATGAAATGACGAGGACACTTGTCTGTGTACAAGCGCATTGACGTTGTTGACTCGAGACTCAAGACTCGAGTCTGGAGTGAGGAAAAGAAGCACAAGAAGATGAAGGGCGAGTCGATGATAAAATGCTTTTCATGACTAAGTACTCACTCGTTCTGTCTGTTCGCTGTTCTCTCCATTCTATTCCACATGTATCATGGATGTATTATGTGCGATGATCATCTTGAGAATGATGTTGCCGTCTTGCTCATATTTTTTCCTCTTCTTTTACTCTTACTTCTGTATTCTCTGTTGTAATGAATACAAATAGAAATATATTGTGCTTCGTACTGCTTTATCATGTCACACAGATTGCTGTACTACTAGTCTTCAGTCTACAGTCTGTATATCTTATTCTCTTTTTCTTGAAGATGGACTTGTAGAATTATTGCACACATACCTCATACAGTAGGTTTCTGTACAACTGTGAACGGGGAGTTGTGTAGAAAATTTTAGAAAATATTATCAGAGATGATTTTCAGAAGCACATACAACATACAGTAGTATAAAGGGGAATACGTGCATGGATGGAGTTTGGAGTATGGAGTATGGAGGACGAGAACGCGAGATCATTTTAGTCAGGGTGTGATTGCTGCCTTGTCGCGACACTACACAACATCAAAGAAATTTTTGCGGGATTCAAGATTCAAGATGAATACATCTTTCTTGAACTCCTATCGACTTCACTTCTCGTCACTTTGGACAAAAAATTGATGATGAATGCACTTCTCCCTTTTTTTCCTTTTTGACTCTCTCCTCATCTTTTTTTCCTCTACATTCTACATGCATATGATATTCATCCTGTAGACTTTAATATAGTCAGTAGCACCACATCTATCATCCCTACTGTATGTTGTATGTGTTTACTTCGTTAGCTAGTATTGGTTTCCATGGTCAAAATTGCGTTGAGAGTTTTTTAGAACGTCTTTTATTCTCTTCCATCTTCTCGCGTCCTCCATCCCAATTTCACATGTACATTTCTTCCTATTCCTATTCCCTCTCCACATCAACATCACACTAGATTATGCATGATATTTTATCTCATCTCACTCTTCTAGAGTCTAGAATCTAGATTCTAGATTCTCCTCCTCCTCATCTTCCTTGTCGTATTTTCTATTATCCCCATCTTTTTGTGTGGAGTATGGAGTATGTATTCTGCAACCCTATGAATAGTAAAGAGAGGATGTGGAAGGAGAATGATGGAAAAGCTGGAAAAGAAGTGGAAGTGGAAGTGGCAACAGAAGTGTACTGTGCTGTACTGTAGATTGTGCATACACTTTTTACGTGTAATGTGTTTATAGTTTATATGTACTGCATACATGCAGTGACGGTGTAGAATTGTAGAACGTATAAGTATTGAAGATGATGATGAGACTTTACATTAGATTTTTAGTCGTCGTTCCACTCTCGCACGCCTCTCTACTTTGCATTTGCTGATTCCACTTGATATCGCACTTACTACTACATACTACATCTCATCTTATTACACGTCTATCTGTTCGTAGAATGTAGAATGTAGATGTATTTCTTCTCTTTGAGACTCTTGAATCTTGAACATCTTCATTTCTCTCTGACACAAACACACACACATATATTTTACCGCACATTCCCCGTTCCCCACTCAACTTAACTTTTCATCATCATCATCATCATGCCTCTCGTCAGATTTACTCGGTAATAACTTGTGTGTTTTTGTGTACACTGTTTTATTTATTCATAAACAACTTTTCAGCTTTCCTCTTAATGGACTTTTTGTATAGAGTCTAGAGTTTAGAATGTAGAGTGTAGAGTATAGAGGAAAATCTAGGAATATATTTATTTATTTATATTTTTATTTGAGTTGAAGAGAGATGTAAAATAAATAGTAAAGAAAGATTATCATCATTATTATTATTACTATGCTATGGTGTGAAATGGGGAAAAGGGTAGAAGTTAGAACTGCGCATTTTTTGATGAATAAACTTTATGGTTTCTTTAGCACAAGTAAATTTGGTTTATGGTTTATAATTTATAGTGTATATTATATGATGTATGGAATATGGAGTATGGAGTATGGAATATATTTAAGCGGAGAAATCGAAATGAAATCTGAGTTGGAGCAGTGAAATAAAATGTGGTAGAAAAATGTAGGGATGAGAGATGTGACAGATTGGGAATTTTTCGAGGTGTTTGTGTATGTATATGCGCCTTCGTGCATACATGTGTAGTCATATTGAGTGTACACATATTCGTATAAATTTGAATGGGATGTTTTCATGAATAGAGATCTTGTTCTCTCAATCTCTCGCATTTTCTTTACGCCTCTTCTTTTTCTAGTTCCGCCGGAGTTTAGTTTAGTTTATACTTTATATTTTATAAGAAGATAGGAAGAGTGTTGAGTCCTCTTCATATTTATGTGAGTGAGAACCTCGGTGATGATGAGAGATGCGCACAGTCGCACACAGATAAAGAATCCGAAGAGAGAGGATTCTCTATCTTCATTCGCTATACCATTTTGCTCCCGTTCTTCTTTCCATCTGAAATCTCAAGTACATAGAATTTATAAGTAGTAATAGCACAAGAACTACTAGTAGTAGTATTAGTAGTTTGTAGTGTGCGAACATTGTCAGCTGTGTTTTTATCTCGAGCATGCTTTGATACCTTCTTCTTCCTCGCCTACCTGAACTTTTGAGTTTGGAGTTTGGAGTTCTCGAGTCTCTTTTGTATGAGGATTTTATTCTCTCCGACTCCGACTCCGACTCTGGTGATGTTGATAATGATGATGATGATACTGCTGATAGAAAATTTTTTACTATCCTCTTAGGACACCGTCTATCATTTCATCTCTTTATATCACTCTGTGTCTTCATCTAGTAGCTCTCTTTATTCCTCCTTCTCATCCCATGTATCTGTCACCTCTCATTGATTTCTAATCCGCTCTCTCTCACTCACTCAATCACTAGTGTCTAGTGTCTAGTGTAAGTTTACGTGTTTGTATATCTATGCTTTATGTGTGGAAGCAAGGAGCGTGAAGTGCAAGCTTATTATTATTATTATTATGAAGAAAAATCTTTTCACTCTTCATTCTACAGAAATAAACTCTCTGTATATTATATGTTTCTGATTTCTGGAGAAATAGGCAGTACAAGTGACAAGAGACAAGATACAAGAAATCCTTATCAATATTCACAGGCATTAAACATGAAATTTTACTTTATTCGATCTAGTTCTGAGTTTTTTTTTAATCATTTCATTTCATAATTACATATAGGAAGCTAAAAGTAAAAAGTTTGGTTTCAATTGGTGGGAATTATTATTATTTGTAGTTTGTAGTTTATACTAATGGGATTGAATGGAATAGTGAATAGTGGATGGGTCAATTATGATATTATATTAAATTGAAGTATTGTACATGCACAAGGACAAGGACATGTACAAAATACATAAAGACTCGCAAATACGGTGTGAATTTAATAATTATTATTATTCTTAGTGGTGTGTTTGTGTGTGAATGGAGAATGGAGAAGTGAGAACGAGAACAAGAGTATGGAATTATAAATCGTTAGCACGGTGGTATTACTACTACTACTACTACTACTACTACTACTACTACTACTACTACTACTACTACTACTATTGCTTCTTACTCTGCTACTACTCGTTTGAATGTATAATTTGTACACTAGTCTATCCCTTTTGATGTTGTTTACTTACGCCTTTTCTTCTCTCGCACACTCGCTCGCTCGCTCTCTCACTCACTCGGTTACTTGTTCAGTGTGAATACCTTTTACTTACTTAGTTACATTTACACCCACATAAAAGGTTTGAATAGATGGGAACAGGCGTGGATGTGCATAATTGATAGAGTTTTGGAAGAATAATAAGATGACATGTACAAACTACGGACTGTGTATTACTGTGTACTGTCTGTTGGGTAGATTGTGTGTAATTTGTATAACTGGAATGGCTACGTAAAACATGTATATTTTATATTCGCCATTCACTATTTTCTATACAGCCAGATATACAAAATACAAAATACACACATACATAAATACACAGAGAAAGAGCGAGCAAAGTTGAATTGAATCGAGTTGAACAGAGAGCAAAGAGTTGAGTGTGTCTTTTTTACTCTCTTGCACTCCGCTCTCTCTCTTATTCTGTGTCTTTAAGAGCTTTGTATACTCTGATAGCCCTTTTCTCGATTCGAGAATCTAGAATGTAGAATCGAGAGTCGAGCCGAGTCGTCGAGTATACATAAAGAGAAAGAAGAAAAAGAAACAGGAGAGCAAAAGAGAGAGAGAGAGAGAGACGGAGAAGTGTGAGTATGAAGAAAGAGTGAGTGAGGAGGAGCTGTGAAATTTTCCAGCCAATGGACAGGTTGACTGGAGAGCAAGAGCCAAAAATGTTCAAAGCTTCTCTCGCCTCCATGTGTTTGGTTATAACACAACACACCAACCTAGACACTAGAAACACACACACTCTTACACTTGGTCTATGTACGGTATACGTCGTCTATGGCTAGGAGCAAATCCAAGAGTTCCATTTCTAACACATACTTGATACTTGTTCGTCTAGTGTAATCCGACTTCGTTGTTGGTTGGAGTTCTTTCTATGTATGTCTAGTGTCTAGGGCTAGGGTCTAGGTACATTGTATAAAATACATGGAGGAGAAGATGAAGAGAAGAAGAGAACAGCAGGAGAAAAGACTAGACTCGACTCTTCTCTTCTCTATTCTATTATATTCTATTCTATGGTATTCTAATACTCTTGTACATCTATATACTCTGTACGTATTCCACACTGTGATGATGAGTGCTTATTTTTAGAATCCTGGGTATACACTATACACTTTACACACATAAAAATAGAATAATGTAGAATATAGCCGCGTTTTCTAATATTCTTTCGTCTTAGCAGGATTTGCATTCACACGGTTCTTTATTCTTTATTTGAATAAAGAACCTACAAGTAAAAATATGGATATGCATGTATGTGGATATGTCGATATTCCTTTTGTGTTTTTTCTGTGTCCTGTGTCCATGTTGGATGTCTAATTGATTGAAAATTGAAAAATGAAAGGAAATGATTGATTATTGGGAGCTTGAATACGAACGTTACTTGATACTTGATATACTATAATAATACATTCTATATTCTATATCCTATACACAATACTATTATCACTGCTATTTGTATTTGTATTTCTATAGATAGAAATACAAAAGGAACAAAGCTATAGTATAATAATAATGATAATAATAATAATACGTCTAGAATCTAGAATCGAGGATCGAGAAATCTATAGAATGGGTAAGAATGTTTTTTGGTAGTGTGTGGAATGCAATTGTCTACATGTATTATATATAATAACACGTCTATATTCTGTATAGAAAAAAATTTGATTGAACCTACGTTAACGACCAAGTCGAGAACCGAGTGCCGAGTGCTGAGAGCCAACCAAGAATCAAGAATAAAGTTTTGTATGTATAATGTATAGGGTATAGAGTGTACATGCAATTTGAATCATGTTCAAATGTTCTTGGATGAATAGGCCAATGCCCAATCCAATGCAATGTACAGATATTTCCCTGTAGTTTGTAGTAACACTGCAATTTACATACCATCTAAAATATATTATGGAAGTTTTTCTTCTACTTCTCCTATTGATGGATGCCGTTTCTTTCTTGTACTGTAGAGTTTAGATGCACGGTGCAGTTGTGTGGAAATACAAGAAAATACACGAGTCTATATGCAATACTCTTTACTCTATACTCTATACCCAATATACAGATATACGCGTATACATAAATTGTAAATATATTCGCAAAGGTTGTGCGTTTTACAGTACGTTAAGTTAGGTTAAGTTATGTTGCATTAGGTATATGTGTGGCTGTCGGAAGTTGACGAAATGACTTGGGCGTGAGATAGAGATTGAAAAGATCAGTGCAAACATCAAATAGATCGGAGGCTGGCTGGCTGGTTGGATGGCTGGATGTGGATGTGGAAGGATAGATGAAGAAAGTGAGAGGATTCGTGTGAGGCTTTTTCTATCCTTCTCCTTGTTTTCTGGAAGGCAAAAAGAAGTAAAGTGGAAAGTAGAATAAAATTGAGGGAGAGAATTGAGAATGGAACGGATATGTTGTATGTAACCTGTGGAAGTAGCATGTATACATATATGTATTTATAGTAGAGTAGGGAAAGGAGCAAAATGATTTCATTTCAGTATATATATAGTACGTCCCTAGTCTAAATGAAATTCGTTTCTTCACCATGCTTGTAGACATGTCTCTGCCTCTGCCTCTGTATCTGTATCCAAATTCCCAAATACTCTGAAGAGTTTCAAAATGACTATATATGCATATTTTATAACTTCCATCTCTGAGCTTGTGGAATTACTTTCCGACAACGATGACGACGACTACTACTACTACTAGTTTTGTACTATACTACTTAGAGTTTGGAGTTTGAGAGAATAGGGAAATTCAGACAGAGGATGATAGCAAGTGACATATAGGGATGGAGGAGAGAGAGAGAGAAGGGGAAGAGGAGGAGGTGGAGGAGATGTGAAGAGTGAAGAGTGGCGGTGAAGATTCTCTATAGAGGAAGATGAGTTTTTCCATGTAATGTTTGCTGTTGGCTCCGTTGGTTGGTATTTGGTATTTTCAAACTCCTGTGTCAAGTTCTTGCCTTTTACATCCGACATCCGAAATGATACATACATACATTTATATATTGTACGTAATACATGTACTATGTACTTTCTCTTCTTGTAGAAGAAACTCTCTTCCGTTGTCGTTTCGTCTTACTACACTACACACATATATCTTTTTATAGGCATATACAGAGGACGGCGTGGATGACAAGATTTTCTTTTTGTGCTTTTAACCATGCATAAGTGTACATCTCTATTCTCCCTGTATTTGTATAGTGTATAGTGTGTAGTGGATAACGTAGTTACATATGGAAGTCTGCTGGTTTTTTACAGTGTACAGTGTGCACAATACAAATGGATATGTATGCATGTGTGAGTGTGTTTGAAATGGAGAGAGCTAGTTGTGTGATGTAAAAGTGTGTTTGCTGTTTAGTGTATGGTGTGTGGTGCATGTGTATGTGTACGTTGGGTTGGATTGGATCGATATCTTCTTCCTGAAACTACCACCACTTCTTCTTTCTTTTTTATTTCTTTCTCCGTCTCTCGCCTTCCATTCCATGCTTCAATGTCGAAGTCTAATACTGTACACTGTACATTTTACATGTATCTAGGCTATAGAAAGTTGCTTGGGGATAGTACAGATACATATACAGATATATGTGCCGGCACCTCAAGAACCATATCCTCTCACACCAAAGTCCATAAGCCATTCTTTATCCACACTCACCTATCATGATCCAATAGTATCTACTCTCTACTATCTACTATCTGCACTCTACATTCTACATTCTACATGGAAGGATGACGAAAATAAAAAAGAAAAAATGTCTGGAGAAGAATGAATAAGAAGCGAAAGAGGGAGAAAGGAGAAAAGTACAAGTATTCTTTTTCATCTTCCCCATTTTTAGTCATATTTTCTCACTGTATTTTTTCCCTTCCGTTTCCTTTTTTTACTTGGTATGTTGTATGTGGTATATGCACGACGCGACGTGTAGGTGAATACGAGGTATGTGAAGGCTATATTCCTCTTTCTCCATTTCCGTATCCGAATCCGATTCCCCTTTGCTCATATTTTATAGAGAATATGAAAATACTATGAAAATCGGGATTCTAATATTATATAATATAATACAATGTTGGTGTATCAATTTCTCCATGTATGATGTACCGTGCGTCAAATGTGTATGCATGTTTTATGAAGGAAAAAATGTTTCTGCTCCTCTGCCAAGTTGGGAGAAATAACCTTGTATTACATTATTACATTACAGTTTTAGAATGAAAAGGGTATATACTCAATTTTTGAAACCTTTCGGTCCGAGTTTACTGATATTATTATTATGATGATGATGGTTTTTTACATGTGAAATGAGGATATGAGGTAGAATAAAATGCTACGTATTATACCTATCGATTGAAGATAGGCGAGTGGAGTGTAGAGCGTGTGTGTGTAACAACTAAAAACACACGTCTACACGTATGGAAATTATTCTCTTGGCACTTTACCTTTCTTAATATTTTATTCAAAGTGTGCAATTTACCACTCCGCTCGTCACTTGAAACTATATATTATTATTAGATTATAACATACGTGTCTAGTGTCTAGTATGTGGTGTGTACTGCGTAGATAGATAGACATTTGTAGATTCTATAGTGTGTTTTTCCTCTATTGCTCTTGTACTTTTTTTTCTGCCCCTATAATACAGTATTTTCAAGTTAGTAAGTTCAATTCCAAGTTCCAAGTCCAACTTTCCAAAGCTCGTACCCACCTATTTGGAATTTGGAATGCTGGTGAGCATAATTTTCACAGGAGTTTTTTTGAATATTAAATACACATTTACAGTGTACAAAACATCAACATCAACATCAACTTTAACATGCATGAGGCAGAATAGAAAATGATGTAATAGTCGCGGACAATAATTCGCCTACAGACTACAGAATTCGGTTACATTTATGAATGTGAATATGAATAGGGATAGGAAAAGGAAAATGTGACGACAACATATCGTGTACGATAACTATAATATCACATAATAATAACACAAGAAATGAATGAATGAATGAATGAGTGTACACTACACAGCTCACACGAGTTTTCTCTCTCAATTTTCTCGCTCCGTCTCCCTATCTTTCTCTCTCTCTCGCTGAATTTCTGCAATAAATTATAGACAAGTGTATTATTATTACTATTATTGAGGTGTGTAGTACAATTCCATAACAGTATTGTTCTTTACACTCTCGAGGTATGAAATTTCTTCTTGATAGATGTGAATGTGAATGTTTCTCCGTAATAACAATAATTATTATTGTTATTATTATACCAAGCCAAGTTACAGCACACATGTACACATACATCCATAATCCATACATGTATTCATGCATATAGCTCTAGTGGAAAAAAATTGGTGTTGGTGTTGTTGCTAGCTGCAAAGGCTAGTTGGTGTAAAGAAAAAGAAATACAAAAGGAGTGTAATAAATAAATATGGGTTTTTTGTTCTTTCTTTCTTCCTTTTGCCTTCAACATTCTACATTCTACCTGTAACTAGAATCTAGAATCTAGAATGACAGGTCAAACTCAAAGCCAAATAAACCACAACATTCATACAAAACTCAAATAAAATCAAGTGAAGTAACATGTAAAGTAAAGCTGTTGTTTTGATGCAGACTACTATTTTTACGGCCTGTCTTATATTTTTATATTTGCATGAACATGAGTTTAACTTTAGAAAATATAATAAAATGGTAAATAGTTGAAAAATAAAAAAATTGAAGCTGGATTTTTTTTTAATCGTTAATAGCACGGTGAAAAAGTCATAGTCATAAAAAATGTATGCACCTATGAAATTACAAGCTATATGCTAAATGTACAAGGTGTTTAAAGAAAGAGTGCTAAGTTTGCATTTTTTATGGTCAAACTTGTTCCTTTTTTTACAATGGAATAATATTCGCTTTTGTCTTATGTCATACATTCTGAAGCAAGGAGTAGTAATGTATCTACTTTTACCTATGTATTTTACATTTTTTATTCAAAAAATCATCCAAGTGTTGAAAGCTATAGAAATAATAGTGTGTTCTAATGTACTTTGTGTTTTATATTCATTCAAAACTAGAAATGTTTCAATAAACCCAGAATCCACAACTTTGTGTTTATTCTGGGTCAATTTCAAGTTGTGTGGTAGAATAAAAGCATAAATTATCTTGTGTTGAAAGATAAAAGTACTTCATATGATATATGATAGAGGACTATTATTACGTGATAACAAGTTGTTACTATTCTATGACAAAAGTCTGGATCCGGATTTAAGGTTTTTATGTATTTTTAGTGTAAATGATAACAGGGAAATTATGTTCATTTCTGTATTCTAAAGAGCAACAAAAGTATTTACACATTGTTATACATTATCAGTTATAGGTACGTCATCCGTCCTTTGAATTTTGAATTTAAAATAGTGGCTCGTTTTGAACTTGTAGGTTGTAGATCTTTGATGATAATGTGAAGTGGAGATTTTATTCGTATTTTTTCTTGTGGTTTTTCTACAAAGCAAAAAGTATTTACATGGTACATAGGATGTTCAATGTTCATGTTTAAAGCCTATTACGTAAAATGTGTGAATTTCAAAAGACATTATGATTATTACAAAGGAAATGAAGCTTTGTAGAAGGTAGAAGAGGACATAAATAAATAAATAAATAAATTGGATGGAATTATCGCCAGAATTTCTTGTCATGTTGTTAGCACATTTATCAATTGAGTAGGCAGGATGATGGAAAATATAATGTATAATAATGGACGGATGAATAGGACATCAAAGTATATCTGTTATGAAATTATGAGGCTTGTAAAAATTACCCGATGGACTATTTTTGATACATAACTCAAGTAACTCAAGGAAACGGCCATCACGGCCTAGTGACAAGCAGTATGAATATTGGTGTGACAGAAAATAAGGTGAAAATAAAAAATATGAGTATGTTTTGTTTTTTCAGTGTTTAGTATTGTTTGTTCCCTACTTGTTTGTTGTTTGTGCTACACATGTCAAGATGACATGAACAAAATACTTAGCAAGGTGAGTTGAATTGGGTTGAGTTGAGTTGAGTTGGTGGAATGTCACATTGAATTCAGAGTTGGAATTGGATTCTAGATTCTATTCAATTCAGAATTTTTAGCTTTATCCTGTTAAAACTTGGACATTAGCCATTATACATTAGACATTAGACGGTGGACAGGTATGGTCACCATTCCCCATTCATTCACCAAGAGTTGAACCTTGCGTGCATGATGAGGGGAAAAATGTTGTCTTCTTTTGTTTCGCCTCACTTTTTCCTTTCTCTACTACTGTAAAATGTACACACTGTTTCGTACTATGGAGTATGAATAATAATAATAATAATAATGTGTATCACATGTATGGGGACAACTTGGAGTTTTAATTAATGGGCGTGTATGCGTGCACTTTTACGCACTAAGCACTAAGCACCTCGTAATAATAATAATATCATCTTAATAATACGTAAGACAAGTGGACAAGGAAAAAAAGTATAGATGTTACAGATATTCTCATTTTTACGCTCATACCTCATACAAAGAAGAAAAATTCGAGAATTCATGCTCGAAAAAAAATCCGATAGTCTAATTTCTAATTTTACCATTTAATTTCATAGCCTGGAGTCTCGAGCCTAGATTCTCGAGTCTAGAGTAGCAGCAGAATAACGACAACAGCAAGAAGAACAAACACAAGGGGGAAAATAAAAAAAGAAAGGAATTCAAAATTCAACTTTGCAGTGAGTGAGTAAAAGCTCAGCTCAGGCTTCGTTAAATGATAAAACGTGTTAAGTTACACACTAGAGTTTTAATTTAAAATGTGCAGATTAGCTCATTCCATCATACTTTTGTTCTTTTCCTTCCATATCGATATGCAATATATAATGTACTTTGGACGTATCTTAATTATACAAGGTTAAAAGGGTACGATATCAAATATCAAGTGTTTTGAATTTTCAAGATAAGTTTTGCGTGTTTACCAATGTCCTTTTTTTGTTATTGTTAGTGTATTGTGTATTGCATTGTAATAATCAGGAGCTATAATCAACATGCCTGTTACCTGTTATAATTATCACAGAGTACAATGTACAATGTTAATAAGTTTGTGTAGTTGGATAATGGATAATACAATGGAAAATGGAAATTATACTAATTTTTTTCTTGCAAAACTCATTCACTCACCTGATAATGAATGGATAAATGACGGGATTTTTATATCAAAATAATATTAATGAGGG
Source organism: Sminthurinus aureus (assembly GCA_034698265.1). Classification (NCBI taxonomy): domain Eukaryota; kingdom Metazoa; phylum Arthropoda; class Collembola; order Symphypleona; family Katiannidae; genus Sminthurinus; species Sminthurinus aureus. The sequence goes on from JAQGBH010000167.1 coordinate 61,080, forward strand.
AAAAGTGTCAAGTTGAGGAAAAAATTCAGCCATTTTTTTAATCCAAAGTCCATTTCATATTCGTAGAACACGACATGTGAAATGAGAAATGTGATATGTGATACTTGATGTTTGATAATGGCTCGACTCGGTGTAAAAAGTAGATGGATTACCGTGATTGCCTTGCTCTGTTTCTAATTTTTTCCTCGTGGTTTTATTTCAATGAAATGTTTAGAGTTTGAAGTTTGAAGGCTTTGAGCCTTGAGCATTGAGCATGTGGGTTTCCTGTGTATGAAATTGTGTTGCATTGTATTGTATTGTTGGAGAGTGAAAAGCATGTAAGATTTTTTTCCCTTTCTAGTTTCTGGTAGATATGAAATTTAGAAAAGAGTGCTGGTAATGAGCAGAATGGTGAAAGGTGGTTAGACAGACACTATAGTTTGGATGATGATGCTGGTGATAGTAAAGATAATGATAATAATAAGGATGACGCTGAACGCTGTGTGATGAGATGGTGGTTGATCATTTGAGTAGGAGGATTTTACTTTTACATTACTCTTGTCTTTTTTCTCTTCAAAAATCCATGGTGGTTCATCATGTGCATGTTCTAATGTTCTGATGTACCATGTTTTTTTATCTAGAGAGACAGATAAAACTTAAATGATCCAAAATAGCTGGACTCTGGACTTTGGCCATAATTTGGGGGTCTTCTTTGAGGTTTCACTCTGAACAAAGGAACCACTGACTGAATAAATTTGTGTAAAATGGAACGGATGACGATGACGAGGACGAGAGTCCTGATAGGAATAGAAATAGGAAAGCATCTAGCAGCTATAGCTTCTTTTTCCTCAGTGTGTATAATACGTGTTGTGTATTTTCTCCTGTATCCTGACTTTGTCTTTAACTCTGCTCTACATCGTATGTTTTGTTGCGCTGTATTATATTAAATTCCAATTCAGTTTCAGACTCAGAGTCTGATTCGGATTCGGATTCGGATTCGGCAACTGGACACACGAGAAAGACGTGTGCATCTAGAATCTAGATGTGGAAGCGTGTGTATATAGTATATAGTAAATACTGTACATATAGCGAATGAATGTGTTGCTGTTGTCCCTTCTTCATTTAATTTACGCATTCATCCCACGTCGTTTCCAAAATGTTGTGGACTTTATTTTATGGTTTTTTGACGCTTGCTTTCTATCAAATAACCGCCAGTTGAAAAGTCAGAGACCACTGTACGCTGTACGCGTCTACTGTGTAATGTGATGTAATGCAGTTGAAGTTGAATTCAGCCACCCGTCTATTCTGTTCTACAGCCTCCTTGTCTCTGGACATTGTCATCATCATTGTCCTGTTTCCATATGAAAACGTACGTTCTCGTCCATTCCCGTTCTTTCTACTTTCTACTTATCATTACGTTTGGCATTCAGATATGTCATTTGATGTGATGTGATGCGATGCGATGTGGATTGAACACGGGGAGAATTGAGCTCATGATGATTCGTATTCAGCCTTATTATGATGACCATCATCATCATTATCATTTGTTCACTCGCTCCGATGAATTGAACTAAGCCTCATAAAATTTTACCCACATTCAACATTTTTGGGATTCAATTGAATGAATCGAGAAAATGAAAGAGAGGTAAAAAAGGAATGAAGAGAAAAAGACGAGAATTTTTTTCTTCATTGTATATTGTATGATAGCTAATAGCTATCAAAAAATCAAATCAAAATCCGAGACCCTAGATCCTAGACTTGTTCCATGTTCTATGCTTTGGTAAAGAATTATCGCATGGCTGTTGTAAAGTTGAAGGTTGGACGGAATGAAATTCTTTAGGTTATATTCACCTGATTTTTTCTAGGAAATATTCACAATCCAATCCATGGTGTAAGTGTTGAAAGTCGGATTTTTTGAGCGGTGTAAAGAAAGATGTGTGAGATGAATTTTTTCTGTGACAATGCTGACGTCAGATGCTGGTAGTTTGTAATATCTGGTGTCTAGAATCTAGAATCTAGTATCTAGCGTATAGTGTTCACATGATGCTTTACACATACATAGTTCAGTTGACTATTGACTAGAAATCTAAAATCTAGCAAAGATGGTTGTGTGTGGATGGATATGTGTTGGGTTTATGGTTTATGTGTGTAGTAAATTACGGAGAAGCGCATTAAAAATGTCGTTTTAACTTGGTCGTTTCACGTGTATGTAAGAGCATTGAGTGTTGAGCGTATAAAGCATGTGGAATAGGATAGGATGACAATGGATGTTGGATGTTATTCGCGAGGTTCTTTTTTCTCTCATTCCTTTAATTTTAGTTGAAATACCTTTGCTGGGAGAAGAACAAAAACAAGAAGAAACAGAAGAAGGAAAAGAATTTGTTAGTTTGTCTTCTTGTTCCTTCTCTTTCTCTAGTTACTCGTTACTCGTTAGTATGCAAGTTTGGAGGTTCATAAAATAAAATTCTGTGCTTGTTTAGAGTTGAGAGCTGTCTCTCTGCCTGTGTGGAGCCCAGTTCGTTCGCTCTTTTAAATCAATAATAATGGTTATAGTCTTGGTCTCTCTCTCTTTCTCTGTGAAATGCTTCACCGCCTTTGCCGCCAACGCTGCCACCACGACTTCATATTACAAGTCAAATCAACTTATTCCTATAGAATACATATAGACATTCACACACACAAACACACATACAAATACATTAGACGGTATAGAATAGGTGTCAATGCTGTCATTCGGCTAGCACAGTCTTTTATGTTTTATTATCTTGCATATTAAACGTGGGCATGATAAGTTTTCAGGTATTTTGTGGTGACTCTACATTCTACATTGTACATGTGCCTGTACCTTATACACTATACGCATATGTACGTTAAAAGTTTTTACCTCGCACTTTATTCGTCGCCATCAGCAGTCAGCATTGTCGTTCTTATACTGTTTTCCTCTTGGTCTTTTGGTATAAAGTAAAAGGTCATTGGATAAATTACGTGTTACGTGTTACATTTAGCACCAACTCCGATGCTCTACACACACTCCCAACACTTGATGAAAACCAGAAAGAGAGAGAGAGAGAGAGAAAAGTCACCTTAAAATAGGAGACTATTAAAATAATAATACTCATGATGATGATGACGACGACGACGGTAGTAATAACAATTATTATTACGATATTACCTGCAATCACATGATACTTTTTTTCCTTCTTTTTACCTACACAAAATATACATAGGAATATAATATGTAATGTATATACTGTACTTGACTCCTTAGGCTACACTAAACACTAAACTCTAAACTATATTATATTTACGATGCTGGTTATTTTTAAGAATAATTATTCCACTAGGCTTTATTGTTATTATTATTATGGTGAGGATTGACGATGGTGGCGTATTTATGTAGTGATGTTTAATCTAATCTTCTTGTTTTATGTTGTAAGTTAGCACCAGGACGTAAACGCTAAAAAAAATTACTCTTGTCATTAATACATATTATATTATATTCTTGATTCTTGATGCTTGCTAATAATTTAGCATGTTGGTAAATGGCAAATGGTAAGCGTATGTATTTTAGCATCCTAATAAGAAGAATTGTGATGAACGTAGAGAGATGAACTGAACAATATTTTATACCATGAATAATGAATAGTATATTATATTATTGATGATTTTTTAATGTCACATGTTTCCATTTATGCATAAAGAGGGGAAAAAAAGTTTTACACACGTCGAATTGGAAATTCTGAATAAATGTGTATAGTGTTGTGTGCATATAATATTCTGTATAAAATATACAATAATGTGAAACATTTATGTTCAAATTTCAATTTTTGTCAGACGCTTGTCTATTGTCTCTGTCTGTTTATCCACGTGAGACCGTTTTTTCTTTCCTGCAATTTAAGTTGCGTGTATAACGCATAGTGTATAGTGTCTATGCATACAAAGATATATGTATTGATTATAGATGTAAAATAGGAATCATGAGTAATCCTGATTGTAATAATAATAATAATACTAGATACCAGTCGACCATTTCTTGGCGGAAGAAGAGAACAAGAGTGCATAACTTACAATATAATGTACATGAAAAATTGAGGATTGTTTTCTTGATCAGTGCGTATAAATTGATAGAATTGAAAATGGAAATCGACCAATGTGAAAAAGAAAAGAAAATATAATATTGTAATATTCTACGGATCAATGTTTACAGACATTACAGAACCCTGATGTTTGTGTATGAGAAATTGTTTCAAATTATGCTGTGTTCAACGTCCGATGTAGTGTTTTTATTATGTGTATATATGTATGTATATTGTATGTGCAAAAGTAAATATATTTTACATGTCTATGAATTCTATGATTAATCCTTATATCTTATATCAATGAATTGTGTGTATAAATTGAATAACCAATGATTTTTTTTTCTTTTCATTTTTTTGCATGTTCTCTTCTGAGTAGACGATTCTCAATTCGATGCACAAATACCAGCCTCGATTTCACTTAGTTAGAGCCAACGACATTCTCAAACTACCATACTCAACATTTAGAACCTACGTATTCAAAGAGACTGAGTTTATTGCAGTCACAGCCTATCAAAATGAAAAGGTAAGATAAAATATATACATACTTTTTTTTACTATATCATTCTTTTGTGTTTATTGTGTATCGTGTATGTATTTATATTGAGCTCAATACTCAAAACTCAAAAGTACAGTGAGACTGAGAGACAGAGAAACTTCTTCCTTTTCATGTATAATAAATACTTTGAATTTCCAACTTCCAACTGATGATGCATTACATGCACAGGGAGAAAATGAGTATTTGCAAATATATTATCCTTAAAAATTATTATACCGAATGAAAAAGTATAGTACAGTTAGTTACTTTTTTACATTTTACATTCTACATTCAGGGTAGAAATAATAAATAATCATATCAGTCACCAGGGGAGAACTTTTTTCCTTCTCAGTTTATTTATATAAAAAAAGATTAGTTGGGGAAATGTTACACGCAGTTCATACATATTCGACATGTAATATGTATATAGCTCATTTAATATGTACATACAGACTACCTATCTATCTTATCACTCATCCTCAGTCTGTGTTTTGCATTTATTTTTTATTTTATTTCAAGTACAAAGTACAAACTTTGTCCTATTCATGCAAAACATTTTGCATGAATAAACAGTAAACAGTACCGCACGCAATAACTATTATGTTTTACTTGTAAACAGAAAAAGTAGGATAACAAAAAAAAAATAATGTCACAACATTTTCTCCATTTCTTGTAGTATAATATCTTGTCTTGTCTGTCCCTATGAATATTTTTCTATTGGAAGCAGAGAAAAATGAAAAATTATAAATTATAAAGGGGTGATGGAAGAATTAGAATTAAATAGAATAGAAAATATAGAAGCAGAATTAAAATCAGAGAAACAAACGTACCTTAGAATAGGACATTGTAATGTGTAATTTAACAAGAAAATCTTGATGCAAAAATCATACCATTACGGTTCAAAGGTATCTAACTACATTGCACATTTTAAATGGACAAGAAATTTTAATATTTAGTTGTAGGAGTACCAAATTACAAATTGCATGCACGTAGATCGATTATGCACGTTATTTATGCCGAACACGTCCAATGATTAAATGGCTTTTTATTGCATGTGGGAGTATAAACTAGTTAAACAACAACAATTAACTCAATGACTATCATCATGATAGAATAAGGATAATCATGTTTGTGCAAAAATCCTCTGTAATCTTTACCGCTCAAGAAGAAAGCAAGTCATGAAAGGTGACGCTAATGAAGTGTGTGATGAGAGAGAGAGGATCGTTTTATTCAACATTGAATTACACAGGCAGTGACTCCAATATTTACTCATTTCCCTAAATCCTAAATAATTAGATGATAAAATAGTATCCTTGCATTTTATGACAGCAAGAGAGAGAGAGCACGAATAAAAGGTCAATTTTTGCAGTCTCTTTCACCATGAATTATACATTATACAGTGTAAAAATCACAGAATAGGCTCATGCATCTGATGTAATAATAATAATAGAGAAGCAGAAGATTAATAATAATAATAGAAAATAGCAAAGATGCTGATGAGAATTGAGGATGATAATGATGATGATGTGCTCCACTTGATTCTTGATTTGGTCTCTTTGCATGCATTTTAGAAACTTATCAATTGCAGTTGAAAGTTCTTGTATTCTATTTAACTGGTAGCTAGTGAACACGGCGACGATGATAATCACGTCTATGCCAATGTCTCATGTATATATATGTATATATGTATATGCATTTTGACTTGTCTCTCTCGTTCTCTGTCATTTTTCTTCGTCTTGGTCGTTTTGTGATTATCAACAGGCTCATTATGCTTCGAATTATATAAGATAATGTACAAAGTAGTCACTTTTGCTCACAGAGCGATCCATTATCCATCTAACAGTCTCTATCTGTTTCTCTCTCTGTCACTTTATTTATACTCATTTCATTTTTGGTACTGATTATGATTGTTGTTGTTGAACATTGTAAATTGTATCTACATTGCACATGTTACAAGTACTTTTAGTTGTACATGTACTTGTAAAAATGTGTATAAAAGGATATTCGGCTAATGTTGTTTTTGTGTATTTTTTTTCATATGTTTCTCTCTAAATAACTCACAATGCAAGTATTTGACCGACTCAACGGGGATTTTGATGAAACCTACACCATTTGGTAGATTTCAACATGCTGATTCCGAATATCATAGTCATTTTCCCGAATGTGCGGGTATTTTCAAGTTATTGACCCCAAAGGTCAATTTTATTGACATTTTTATGACTTTGAGGTCAAATTACAGGTGACCAGTGCATCCTACAAGAAAATGAGTTACACCACTGAAATCAGCGTAAAATTCTGAGTCGGAATGGTGTTTCAACTTTTTGAAATGGCGACTTT
>JAQGBH010000168.1:0-68001 GCA_034698265.1 Sminthurinus aureus
GCCCCGCGCAACATGGCAGTATTTTGTCAGCTGTTAAAGAGCAATCGCACGCGTACAACGGGGTAAATTCAAACGCTCATCACGTAAAGTTTACGTTTTCCTGCTAACGTTGACCGCCTCGTTATTCTTACGAGTGGAAACCGTTTGTTTTACACTAGTGATTTTACGTTCTATATGCATGCGGGTTTTACATTAGAAGAACGTTAACGTAACGTGAAATCAGTTATGCTTTACGTTTTGGATCTCACGTTGGAGCCATTTAACGTGTTGTGTTTAGTGTGTAGAAAAAAGTATTAAAACTACTCTTGGATCTTGGATGTTGGAGTGTCACAGTTCCAGTACCAGTTTCAGTACGTGTACAACGACAACGTATTTGCAATGTGTCTACGCGCCATGAGGTCCTTTTGAGACTCAGACTCTAGACTTGAGAACGAGGGCCATAAAATTTTCAAGTTTATTTTCACAATTCGCCAATTCATATTCCTCTCAATAGTTTTTCCTTCCTTCCGAATCTGTCCTATTCCTTTCCTTCTCGTGTCCTGCAAGTATTATTTGTTCGGGGTGAAAGTTGAGTGTGTCATTGAGAGGAAAGGGAAAACATGTAGAATTTAGAATGTAGAAAGTGAGCTGTTCCGTATGCCCATTCATATGATTGTAGAATATCAGAGTAAGCTTAATTACATAGTTTTCCTTCTCTCTCTGCATATGAATGCCTACTTGTGAAAGTTTTTTTCCCTCTTGTACAAACTACGACGATGTACATTCAATGTCCATGTGGATGTCGATCCCGATGCGGATGAGAATGCTCAATGCTGAACATTCTAGTTTTTGCCTAGGAAAAAACTCATATTGTTCCATGTTGTATGTAAAATAGAAAACAGAGTAATATGATCCTGGACTGTCCTAGCATCGAGACTCGAAACTCGAGAATCTAGAATTCAGAATCTAGAATTCCCAGTCACCAGTCGAGGTAATACAAAAGAATGTGTTTTGGTACATGTGTACATGTCTCTGTGTGTGTGTTTTTCTATGTGTTTTTCTGTGGATTTTGAGAATTTGCAAAATAATTTGGAAAATAGCCAGATGCGCTTGAGTGGAAAATATCTTGGTTCTTGGTTCTTGGTTCTTTTGGTATGTGTTCCAATGTTCCACCACAATTTTTCCCTCTCTTTTTTGCATAATGGTCTATAGTCTACTTTGAGAATGTACATAATATGCACATGTACAACACGTAGTACAGAGTATAGATATAGATGTGATGGACGGTCCAGAGTCCGTATGCTCGTTGTTTCTCTCTCTCTATGTCTCTTGTTGGATTTCCATTTTCCATGAACCGTGGACCAGGACCAATGCCATGGCAATGGTATTTTTGTTACTGATACTGAGTAGTTGGAAGACTTTTTTCTATTTCTGTTTGTGAAAGAGTTGAGTTGAGTTGGGTTGGACGTGGGATGTGAAGTGTGAGCATCCGGATTCCGGAATGGACTTACAAGGTATCTTGGTTTCTCTACAGTTTATCGTCTACAGTCCACACTGTGCATTGTACAATGTACATCTATGTGTTCAAAAGAAGCAGTAGTATTTTTGGTTTGGTTTTGGCCATATAGTAATACGAGTAGTTTCTTCCGCATTATTGGTTTGTGTGTGACCCAGGCTAGTGTGAACTATTTGCACGTGCTCCTGCCCCAGCTCATATTCTTATGAATAAACGAGTGTGTGGTTGTCTTGGCCTGGCTTGGTTTGGTTTGGTTTGGGTGGTCTCTTCTCTATGTCTTCTGTATCCTTCTTGGTTTGTGGATGTCGATGTCGATGTAGTTCAACTTATTTCTCCGTCTTCTTCTGCAAAAGTGAAAGAAGATGGCAAATGGACAGACACATAGACGAAGACTGTCCCAACTGACACTAATACACATGCAATATATGTACATTGTACATTCTACATGGTTACATTTCAGCTTACAAAACAAGCATTGTACATTGTACAGTGAACAGTCGACCCTTTCCTTATTGCATTTTCTTCTTGAGGAAAAGTTTCCCTCCTTCACCCGAGACACATGAACACATGAAGATGAAGAAGAAAGGGAAATGGAAATAGAGGAACGGAGAAATACACATGGAGAAAGCGAGAAAGAGACAGGCAGACATATACACATTTTGCTATAAAAATTGGATTTGGATTCGAATATGGAAGAAGAATTCCCATGTCGATGTCTTGCCACTTAGTACTTTAAGTAATATCGTATGACAGTAATAAATGGTAGTTGTCCACATTTTTTATCGTGCTATACTCTTTTTTTCTCAATTTTTGCATTTCCGTAGCAAGTCCCCTTCCTCAAAAAGTAACAACTTTGTACATTGTACAATGAACAAGCCGGCAACCGGCGGGTTGATGTCGATGTTGGTGTCGGAGTCGTTGTCAGTGTCAGTGTTTGCAGTGGTGGTGGAGTTTTCCATTGAATAATTCTCTCAAACTTCTCTCCATATGCGTATTTATAATGTATGTAGATGTAGAAGTAGATCTAGATGGTGGTTGTAGGAGGCAGAGGAGGAAGAGGAGGAAGAATAAAAAATAAGGAATAAAAATTTGAATTTGGAAACGAATTTGAAAGCGAGTCCTGAGTCCTACCTTGTACCATTGTACCATTCATTTTTCATGTATGCACTTGACTATTCCTCTTCTTGTTCCTTGTCCTTGTCTTTTACTTCCATCACTGGCACTATCGAGATATGTGCATTGTGCATAATTATTTTGATCGTTCAACCTCTTCATATCCATAGTAGACACTAGACAGTCTGCGTGAATGCATGCATCTGTGTGTATTTGTGTCTGTATGTGTGACTTGAGACTGGGGATTCCATGTGGTTTTCTTTTACTTTCCTCTAAAATATTTTACTTGTCATTCAGGTCGGCGGGTTTCCTTTTCCATGAGGAGGAAGAAGGAAGAAGGAGAAAACGGAAATATTTCCATATCACTACATTTTACATTTTGCATGTCTGTATGTAGAATGTAGAAGTGGATTTCCTCTGTCTTGTCCTTGTTGTTCCTCCTCTCGTGGAAAAAAGGATGGTGAACTGGATATAAATGATTGTAAAAAATTGTTTGATCTATCTACCAGGATCTACCATCTACCATTCTACCTACTGTCTACATTGTACACTGTACGCTGTATATTGTGCATGTATTAGGGATAACGTTCCATGTTCAAAGTTTTCCTCTGGTTTGATCTCAAGTCTCAACAGACAGATAAAGAACCATCTGATCTGATCCCACACTCATGACAATCTGACGAGAAAATGGATTGGATTGAATTGAAAGACAGCCGGATATATTTGCTCAACGGACGGGGTGCTCAACCTGAAATGACTCGCTTCCTTCTCTTTCCATACAAATACATACACAATACACACCCATATGTATTTTTTCCCTTCTTTCACTTTTACAAAAGAATTATCACAATTGCTCTCTCTCTCTGTCTGTCTGTCTGTCTGTCTATGTATTAGCCTATGGTTGAAGCTTGGACAAACATGATATGGATGGTGCATGGGCACGGGATCCAGTATCCACTATTTTACACGCAAGAAGACTCATGACTTTTCCTTTTCCTATTTTCTCTGTGAATTATGTATGTATCCTTGTATTTGTCAGTGAATGCAATCATCATACAGTAGAACTTGAATGTTATTTATTATTTTTCTTCTTCACGGGAGAAAAATAAAAGGCTTCTTGAACGTTGAATTCTAGATTCTAGAGTCATGTTTTGATATTCTATTTATGTAAAATAAGCAGTTATTTCATGTTTCATATTGAAGCTTGAAAGTCAAACTTTGAACTTGACAGTTTGTCAGAGCACAGACAAAGGATGACTATAGATGACTAGACACTATATATTGTTGTGTGTGGTTGGCTCGGGTTGGCAGGGAGAAAGCGAGGTTTTTCTTATTCATCTCCTTTTATCTGGCTAACAAAATATGAAAGGAACAAGTGTCGACGATCAAAGTTTTAAGTCGGTCTGCTACTGTTCATTTTCTAGTATCTTTATGATAATCCTTTTAGGTAAATACAGTAAGCTGTGAGCACTGAGAAGTGAGCAGTGAACGTCAAAAGTCAAAAGCCAAAATATTAAAAATAGATACATATAAACGTGAAAGAAATTTAAATTCCATTCAAATTCCTATGCTTTTCTTATCCGCTTGAGTCTTGTGTCAACAGGCCAAGTGAACAGTGAATTCGAGTCAACTCTTTGGTCTCAAATGTCATAAAACTCAGGATATTATACAATGTTTCGTATTTAAATTTCTAGACACACACAAGTATTATATGTATGTTTTCAAGAATGTATTTTCTACCACTTTGAACTTGCCAAATAACAGCAACAATAACAAAGAATAAAAAATCAAAATCTCTTTGAATAAAATAAACTGGAATGTGGTCAAATTTTAAAAATTTAAATTTCAGTTAATGCTATTTACAAGTCATACGTCACATTCATATAAAAATATTTTAGATGGAGAGAAAGTTGTGACAAAAGGAACGAAAAATGGATGATGGTACAAAAAGTTGACGTGTGTTTTAAGCTTTCCCTCAAAACTCAAGTCGACAAGTTGTTGATGAAAGATGGATTGGAGAAGGACAGGAAAGTGTGTAATTTAGTTTGGATCACATAACATGTCTCACCAATGATCACATGAACAAAGCAAAGATGAAAAGGAAAGCTCGAGCTTCGGCCTCAGTCTCGGCTTGTTCCTCTTCTGTTTGTAAATGTGGATGGCGGAGTGTATGTAGTGTATAGTTCCAAAAGAAGAGAAGTAGAAAAGTGGCACTATGTACAATGTACAATGTACAGTATACACCATACAGGATAGGAGTGATCTTATTTCTCAAAAGCGTCAAAAGAACTCCATTTAGCCTTTTAACCTTTTCTCACTTTTTGATATCGATGAAATACGATCCAAAGTTACACGTAGAACTCACATCAGCATCAGCCTCCAACACCCAACATCCAGAGAGCGAGCGAGCACAATTCCAACACCTGCTATATCATAATCATAATATCCTTGATACGATGCGATGGTTCTACAATCTACAACTTGAGGCTTTCCCTTTCTCATTTCTTTGACTTTAATAACTGCTATTTGCTCCTGCTGTTGTTCTTGTTCATTCTCCATCCCTCTTTATTCTTCATTCTTCATCTTGGTTCGGATTGGATTGGATCTTTGGTTAGGATACTTTTTGATTCCCCAAGAAAAAAACGGAGAGACGCTTGATGCTTGAAGCTTGTGTTACATATGTATTTAATATATAATATATAATCGAGAAGGCTAGGCCATTCCCTAAATTTTCACCTCAAGTATACGGTATAAAGTACTGGATACTTTTATATTATTTGATACACGAGCTAATAATATAAAGTATAAAGGTTATATTTTAGATGCTGTTGTATGTTACACGTCTAATGGAGCTTCCATCTTTGTTCAAAATAAAATACGGTGCGAGAGATTACATCACACACATGAACACAAACTCACACTTGCTTTTTTATTTATTGCCAGTAGGCAGTAGGCAATCTTGAAGATGAAGTAGACAGACGTGATTTTATCGGTGATTCATTACGTACCCATTCCTGCACTTTACTACTTTAATACTTTGCACATCAGTCCGAGTCTCAGTCTGATTTTGATTCTGATTGTTGTTACAGTTACATACGCAATACGTTTACTCTTTACTCATAATATTTACAATGTACAATGGACAACCTTTGACGTTTCATTTAGCCCATTGGCTCTCTTCATTTATTTTTTCTCACTTTTTAATCCAGAACCAAATGCTCTTGATCAACATGTAAAATGTATAATCGAAACTCCAAAGTCAAAACAAAACAAAACAAAGAACAACGTAACTGAAAAAGCATGCACGCTATCTTCATATTATTTCTTGTATTTCATCTTGAACCTTGTACATTGTAAATTGAACAACATGAGATTTTTAATGGAATTGAATTTTTATTTCACGCATTTCCAGATTTCCTCAAATTTATTACTAAATTATTGTATCTATTACACTGTTCCACATTTTTCGAGGAATATTACATTCTTTTGTGTAATGTTCAATGTTCATGCTCGTATTTATGCTTTTGTTTATGTTTATGTTCATGTGTATGTCTCAACTTGGAATTTGAGAGCGGAAAGATGGAAAGTTGTTCATTAGACACGGACATGAACTGTTTGCCGTGTACATTATAAATATATCTAACATATCTGTGGATCGGTACGTGTAAGATTTTGAGTTTTGAGCTTTGAGTCGTCAGGTGTGAGTTGGCGTGGAAAAAAAGAACGGTTCAAATGGCTAATGGGGTCGTATTAAGGAGCATTACGTAATTACTTGTCTAAGTATATACATTAATATAAGGAGATAGATCTACAGAGAGCACAGAGCAAAGGAAAAAGCGGTACTGTGTCCTAATCTCAATCTGTGGATTGTGGATCCTCAGGACTTGTGTAGTTACCATACATCGGGATGGCATGGCCAATAATTGAACATCTTTGTTAAGTACCTATTTTTACTCGGACTTTGTTCTTTTATTATGTTTGTTCTCATTCTCCTGGATTATCCTTTTGATTCCTCCGGATAATGCCCAGCCTTTTGTTTCGATGCTTTGATGATGTTTTCGTGAGAAGTAAAGTGTCTAAGGCTATAAAAAGTACATGGACATGAACATATGCACAACTTGAGGATTTACCTGGACTGTTGAATTTCAACTCCAGGCCTCTCACCATCATCACTAAACTCCCTGAACCCTTTAACGTAGTGTTGTGAAACAGTTAATAGTTTTGGAAATTTCTGGAAAAGAATTTGATTGCATGTGAAGTATTAGAGTACTGGGCTACAGGAATTGGGCACTACATAAACGCTCCTTCCTTTTCCTTTTTTATCTGCCCTTTATCCTTTGTCTTTATCTGATGTTTGATATTCTACATAAATACTAGATAAGTATATCTCTTGTCCTTATGTTAGCTTGAACAATATATTGATGAGTTGAGCTGAACGGACTAGATGTAGCGTGGGTTTTTTGAAATTAAGTTGAAACACTTTTAAACGACACTTTGGAGCGTCAGTTTACATGAAATCCAGCTGAATTTTGAAATCTTCATTTGTCTACAGTCTACAGAGTATTAAAAATTAAAACTGTATGTTCATATGGAAGGCAGGAAAGGGTGCATGATTATATGCTGTCTAGATTTTAGAGTCTAGAGTCTAGACCTAATCAACAATCTAGAATCTAGAAAGTAAAAAGTAAAATTGGAGGTCTACAATCTAAAATCTACAATCTACAATTTTCAACCGGAAAATATCCAAAAAGGCATCCTTAGTTCAAGTCTATTTCTATATGCCTTTAATTTTTTGATCTAACAATTGCTTGTCCAAGTCCAATTTCAAAGTTCAAGCAAAGTTGGATTTAAAGTGTACAGTATACAATGCTAAACGGTTTTTCTCAAACATATGTAATATACAATAGAAAGAATCCACTCAAAATCCTGGAAAATCGGAAATGAACCTTCTATGAATATTTTAATACAGTAGTGTGAGGGTTGACTAAATTTTCTAATCAAGAGGACAGGGTCATCTCGATCATATATCAAATGCACCGAAACTAGAGACTCAAGACGTCATAAAACACTTTGGTTTTAATTCATACTCATGTGTATGCAAAGACGCATGTTGGTTGCAGCTGAGAGATACACGTTGATGTATATTGATAGAATGAATAAGAGGGAGGAAGAAAAGTAAGCGGATAGAGAGAGAGAGCGGGTGGCGTCATTGTAATTGGATCGTGCTTGCCATAAAGCGATTTTGAAATCAAAAACGTCTTTTGAAATTCTAAAGAAAATTATGCAAGGTAAAATATAATTTGAATGGTACGGTTTAGTATGTATTTTCAGCTGCAAAAAGCTTGAGCTTTTCTTTGCAATGCGTTAGTTTTGAGCTTTGAGTTTTGAGTTTTGAGCTTGGAGAGAAATTTTCCATTCAAGGGAAAGGAACGGGAAGTTGGAAGCTGGAAAGAGAGCGGAATTCGTATAGTAATAATAGTCATGATGTTAATAGTAATGGTGATATTAATAATTCCTGGTTCCTGGGTATAAAATAAGATTCTTTCAAAATAATTTATAATGTCGTATAATAATGTAAAGGTCTGTTTTCTGTGGTATGTGCATTTATAGAAAGAAGAAGGAGCAGGAGAAGAGGAAGAAGAAGCTCGAGCTCAAAAGGGATGGAACGGAACTCGTCGTCATTTTCATGTTCATCCTCTAGAGTCTAGAGTCTTTTGAACAGTCTTTTTACATCTCGTCGTCTTCATCTTTGTCTAATTTTCCAAGTTTGTACGTGAGTTGGCCTTCATTACATCCATCCAACATCCAACATTCAACATCCAGTTGCTCCTCTTCCATGTTCATCAATCCCTTTGGGGTGCGTTCCGATTCCAGTGACGTGAAGACCTGAGCCTCTACTTCTATTTTCCAGGTATTTATCCAAGTCCCGTTAATTTTTCTAGCAATTTTCTAGCCAAACGCCAACCAAACCAAGTTTTTACTTCATACTTCATGCGTTGTGTACCTGTAATCTGTATGCATTATGCACAATGTACAATGTACATTGTATATGCTTGTATTATAAAATATTACTTATTATACTTTCTATTTTATTTTATGTTCCATCTGGAACCTGGAATTTGAATACTACAGTCAACTTTTGTCATTTTTCATACACAGACAACCAAAAATTGTGAATGAACTTGTCTACATTGTAGACTGTAGACTATACAGTGTAGAGTTTAGAATGTAGAGTGTAGAGTGTAGACAATCCATTATTATTGATCTTGAGTCGCTACTTTTTGCCTCAGCATAGTTTACCTACTTT
This sequence comes from Sminthurinus aureus, assembly GCA_034698265.1. Taxonomy (NCBI): domain Eukaryota; kingdom Metazoa; phylum Arthropoda; class Collembola; order Symphypleona; family Katiannidae; genus Sminthurinus; species Sminthurinus aureus. Next base: position 8,916 of record JAQGBH010000168.1, read on the forward strand.
CTGTATTATGTGCACATGCATATTTTCTAACTTGGTTGAGTATTGAGTACACCTTTGGGGAAAACAAAAAAAATTTCCAGGAGTCTGCCTGCAAAAAGAAAACATGAACATGAACATTTTTTATTATACATGTGCCTAAGAGCTAAGACGTAGAGCGTATAGCGAAGACCGTACACGTGTCTCATGGAGCTAAATTCCTAGTACTATTTTAAGCATGACTTGATGTAGGCAGATAAGATCCATTGAGCATTGAGCATTGAGAATGTCGTATGAATTACACAAAAGGAAATTGCACGGGAACTCTTCTACATTGTGTCTTCTTGACGCAACTATCTATCTATCTATCTGGATGTCTATCTCGCCAATCGGTATATATGTGTTTGGTGATGCTCCATTTATATATATATATATTCATGTATATCCTCACATTCATGTATTGTACATGTATAGTTTTTGTAGTTTGCAAGCGGAAATGGAGAAGGCGTCAAGAGGGAGAAACCAGTAATATTTTTCCTGGGTAAGCCATCCGATCCATCCTGCAAAGATTTTGATCATGATAAAGACGGTAACAGAGTGATATTTTGGCCGACTGGAGATGGGAAATGGGAGAAAAGAACACATCTTCCTATCTTCTTAACTGCAAGAGTAAGAATGATGTAAATATCCCATATGCAAGTCCGTACCATGTATTATGCACATAGTAAGACGCTCAATGCTCAATGCTCCATGCTCAATAGCAAGAAACACGAAGATGTCTTGTGCTTGTGCTTGAGTTTGGGCTTGGGCCTGAGTTCAATTGTAGATAGATAGATCTGTATAATTAAGGGAGATGCCAATCGGCCGACTACCAGTAAAGGGTAAAACAGGGCAAAAAATACATGTTCAAAGGTTTCTTGGGTAAAACATTTAGTGACGTTTATGATCATCCAGTTTAATATCTCACAATTACAAAGGCATTAAAATGTTGGTTGGTTTTTTTTTAAATGAGAGGTTTTACTTTAAAATAATATTTTTGTTTTTCCCGCTCTTCCCTATTTCCAATTGCCGTATGTTCTATAAAAGGAGCAAAAACGATTTTGGATTCAAGTTGATAGTGCACCGACTACTGAATACTGACTACTGGTATTTGGCTCTTTACTCTTTCCAAACCTCTTCTTCTTTCTTCTACTTTGGCAATCTTTTGCAAACAACATGGAATTGGAACGCACTGTGCACTGTGCATAATGTGGCTTGTAGATGTAAGTAAAAGTAAAAAGGGCTGCGGATATGAGATCCTGATCCGGTATTCTGATACACACGCAACATGCAAAAGTATTGGAAGAACGCACTTTGATATCATAGATATTAGATGCGGATATGCAAGATGTGAAGTGTACAATGTTCACTGGATGGTGGAAGAATACGAACGATCCGTCGGCTTGTATTCGATTGTTCGATTTTGACTTCGATTTCGGTAAATCGGTCTTTGGCTTTGAAAATGAAAATGAGCTAAGCTGAACTGAGCGGCGTGAGTGACTGTCTAAAGAGGATGGCATCGGATCGTGTCTATATGTACTTTCATTCTTTATGCGACTCTTGACTCTCCAGTCTCCAGTCTCAACTTCTCGACTTTTCGACTGATTGCCCGGTTCTCAATTTCTCACTATTTGGAATTCGGTTGCACTACATACTAGACACTAGACACAATTTGGAGGAATGGAGTAAATGAAATGAAGAAAGAATAGAATTAGAGGGAGAGCAAGGAGAAATCAAAAGAGAAGGAGAAGGAGAAGGAGAAGGCGAACGAGGAGCAGAAGAGGAAGAAGGATAAGGAGAATTGAAGGGCTGAAAAGAGAGCAAAGTAAAGTAATGTGAAGGCCCAGACAAAGAAAGTGAGAGTGAGAGAGTCAAGGAGCCAAATGGTTCGCATCGGTTTAATGAGCCGTTTCCGTTGCGTATTCCTCCACTTGTACTTTTCTTCTCCTTGTTTTTTTCCTCGGCTTCTCAACTCTCAAGTTGAACCGACTCTAGTCTACTCAGCTCCGCTCAACTCAACTCCGCTCAAGTCAAGTCAAGGATCCACTATTTCTTGTTTTCCAAACAGAGTGTGGAAAAGTCCTACACAGTTTTACTCTCTACTTCAAGCTGAAACTCCAGACTGTAACTCAGAAGAAAGCCCAGAAGAAGAATACGCATATACGATCACAAGCAGAGTACACAAGTGCGTCAATTCGGATTGCAAAAATTAAATCTCGCTAGTTGAATTGCTCGGGACAGAATGATAGGGGCACTCGATTGAAAACCAATATTATAGCCTCCGCACATACGCACACATATGCACAATGCACAGAGACTTGTGTCTCTCTCCATTCCCCGCTCTCTTATTTATTTATCCAGATACTAGATGAGTTCGGGACTGATTGATTACCAGACTGACCAAAGCATGCTCCATGAGTCAGACAGCGCTGGTCAGTTGATTCAATCTTACCCAATAGTTAATTCATAGTCATGAAACTCCAAACTCCAGCTTCACTATGTTTCCATGCTCCACGTTTAAATTACTCCTCTTGCTCCTCTTCCATTCTTATCTTGAATCAATCCACATGTGCAATGTGTACATGAATCTCTCTTCTCTATTTTAATTACTTAAGGCGCATTAAATCAGGAGAGAAAGATAGAGAGAAGGAGGAAGGAGGAGGGGAGAAAGGAAGCGGAATTATTGAAAAACTATTCAAGTCTGTGCTCTTTGGATTCTCCAAAGAATCCAAATTCCAAGAGACGTTTTTAATAGGGGAGCTAAAATTCACGAGTAATCTCATATTCGAAACCAACTGTTTTTGTTTTTCTTTCCCATGTATGTATATGAATGCGTGTGCTAATGGTTTAGTTGTTTGTATTTTGTCTGGTGTCTTGAGTCTTGTGTCTAAAGTTATTATCCAGAGTACATTTACCTTTTTTAATCAATTAGTACAAGCTGGAAGATTGTGAATAGACGAGTAGACGAGTATCAGTAGGATTATATCTTTTAGTGGCAATTTTGAGGATTATGCTTTTAAAAGTTTATATAATCGTTCAGCCTATTTTAGGAAAAACGGGAGTGTTTAAAGTGTAATAAAAATTGTTCAAAAATTGTTTCTAGATTCTGTAGGTTCTGGATACTTTTCACATTTCTTGGAAAGTCGGAAGGAAAGTTAAAATTTATTTGTAGCTGGTACATCTACAGTCTACAGCTGAAATGAGGGCAAAAGTTGTCAAGTTCATTAAAATAATCTATAATTTGTCCTCGACGGTTGACATGTTAAAAATAGTTTCAACTTGTTGTTTACTTATGTATAGTGTAGAATGCCGAATGTGGAGATACACTGTAAATTTTTCTCTGAAGGAAGAAAACTTTGAGCAAATATGTATAATATGGTACATGTGCGTCCTTGTGTAAATTGTCAATCGTCTTTTAAAAAGTGGAAAGAAAGTTATGTCCCATGTTGAAACTACAAACTACAAACATTCAGCAAGTATATGTCAAGAAGTACATGTATACATGTACAATGTACATTTTACGTACACTTTTTATGTATTTGTGAACGTATTCGGTGGGAAATGTAATAACTGAGCGCAATATTACGCCCACTTTATTACTGTTAGAGTGCACCTTGTTTCTTGTTTGTCTAGTTCGTCGTTCCTAGTTCCTTGTTCGTACTTTATAGTTTGTAGTTTATAGTTTGTATATATTTGGCTTCTTGTACGACTACAAGTTTTTGACACTGAATCAATTTTTTGAACAAACAAAAGTAAAGTAGCCTGACAGATCTCTCCCTTTTCTATTTATTCAACACATTTTCTTCCAAATAAATAAATAAACTACTGAGAAAAGTGTTGAGTTGAGTTTAGTTTGTAATTAAATAAGTTCATGTGTACAATGTACATTCTCCAAGTACATGGTACGCATTTTGGAATCAAAATTCTTTATATCAACTTCTCCTTCTACTTCTTGACAGTAAAAGTTCCTTCTCCTTTTCCCCGTGTGCGTAACGGAATGAAAGGGATATCAAAGCCAAACAAGCTGGAAGTTGGAAGCTCTAAGCTTGACTACTCGAGTTGAGGTGTGAATTCATGAATCCGCATAAACTCTGTATCATATTCATGTTCATATTCATATTCAAAACAATAAAGGAATTGTGGAGAGCTGAACTGTGGGAAAATGTACAACACATTATCACTTATCATCATTGTTATTATTATTATCATCACAATCATCGATATTACATCGATACACTATTCGTCTATTCTTCTATTCTGTACATGATTTATTTGCACCTTTTTTCTCTTTTGTATCATGTATATTATCAGTACGTGGTAGACAAAGTTCTGATGTCAACAATTAGTTTTATGCATACATATATTTTTTCAACATTTCATGTGTTGCATCCAAAACCCAAAGCAGATTTATATGCATTGACAAATGCATCAAGTAAACAAAGTTATTATAAAATTTGTATGCATCAATTCAAAGTGAAGTGAATAGAGAAAGAGAGTAGAGAAAGAGAGTGCATTACAAGTGCATAGTGTAAACTCTACACTTTAGATTGTACACATGAATATGGTTTGGTTTGGTTTGGTCTGACTGGGATTGTATATTGTACATGGTATGAATAGCTGTTACTGCCTCGACAGTGGAGATAACAATTTGAGTAAATATTGCGTAGTTCCGTAAAACCTCGCCCCTTTCACACGACGACCTTTCAGCACAAAAGAGCTGCAACTCTCTGCTTCCGAATGTGTTCCGTTCCAACCTGAGCTCACAATGGCGGTGGCAGTAACAGTGGCAGCAGCATTGAGCATTGAACACTGAACATTGAGCATTGGGAAATGATAGAGCGGAGAGCAGAGCAGAGCAGCACTGCATTATTCCTTCTGATTAAATTGGGAAGGGAATGAAGAAAATGATAAATGGAAATCCTATAAAACTTATGCATATTCAACTCTAGACTCTAGGCTCCAGAGTCTAGAGTCTAGAGAATTCATGACAGTTTACTTTTCCTATACATTCATTTACTCTTCAATATATACTGTATATTGGCTACAGGATACAGGATTCTGAACTCACATGTTTGCAACATATTAGTGTTGGGAATATGAATGCCGAAGCTATTTTACATGTTATGTATAGAGTATAGATTGTAGATTTTCGACTGTATCTTGTACATTGTACAAACCACGTAGTAAATGTCTTCGTCACTGCATTGAAATGAAATTCAGAATCTATATTGGACACAAGTGTTTAATCCAACTCCTTTTCTATGTACGGTACATAGCAAATACAATATACAATGCAACTGACTTGTGAGTGAATACGACTGCAATGCAGGGGAAAATTATCAAATTACTAAAACTCATTATTAACTCGCTTTATTATCTTAACAACTATTGGAAGGCTATGGAAAGTAGGTTGTATTGTAGGTTATGGGAAAATATTATCTGTAGTCCCGAGTGTGAGTTTAGAGTTTGGAGTTTGGGAAAATTAGTAATATTAACCCGAGAATTTTATTAAAAAAGGTACAAAGGTTTCCACATCATCACTAATAATAATAATAATAATTCTGAGTAAAACATTTTTGTTGAATAATATCAATTTCCTCTGCAACATCAGTTGCCTTTTGTATAATCTATAATGTACCATCTGTGAAGGAAAGTATTCGGTAGCCGTAGTCATATACGTAGTCATGCCTTCCTCATGTTTTCTTTTCTCAGCTCCGTGTAATCGATTTGATTTAAATGAACACGAGTAGATAGATTCTCCATTCTAGATTCATTTCCGTTGAAACGGTTTGATGGTTTGGTTTGATGGTTTGAGCTATTGTGATTTCATTGTTATTGTTATTGGAATTTGGATTGGGATTTTGATGAAACTACAATAAATGTGGATTTTAACCCATTTTCTCAGCCTATTGTTCAGCTGAAGAATACGACTGTACGTTGTACAATGTAAGATTCTCCTTTCCATGACCTTTTCGGATGTAATAAATGGAGTTGGGAGGTGAAGTCCGGAGTTTCCGTCTGGTTTCATTGACAGTGAAGGAATGAACGAATGAATGAATGAATGAGTAAGCATTTCTGCGAGTGTAGACGGGTGTAAATTCTATTCTAGATTCTAGATTATAGAATTCTAGAATTATAGACACGTCATGCTATGTATCTTGATAAATTTCCTGATTCCATTCCGAAGAAGAACATTTATTCTATATCAAAGTTTGGATGAGTTTGGAGTTTGGATTAAATGAATAAATGTGTAATAAATGAATTTGAGGATTCTGTGACAGAAACACAAGAGTTTGGTTCCGAAATATTGACAGAGATTTACCACGTTACTAAATCCTACAATGAAATACAATGTGCGTCATTCATGAACAGGAAATGTTTTCAAAGCCTCGAGTGAGCTACTTAAATAAACACTGGAGATGGGAATCATCAAATTGTAAAGTTGTAACAAACACAGTCTGTGAAATTAAGTGTCTTTTGATGTTTTACTTCAATTTATTTATTGCTCAAAAAATAACTAAAATAACATCATAAAGGTGATTTTAAAAACTTTATTCCGTTAGTTCCAAAAAAATGTCCTATTTAATATTCTATTTATACGTGATAAAGCACCCAATCAAGAAAATTTAATTATTTTATTTTAAAAACATAAATATCATGCATAAGAAATAACTAGTATGGCATAAAATTTAGTCGCATTGCTAAAATGATTTTTCTCCTTTTACCTATCAAGATTTTTTATGATTATCATACATTCTACTGCCAATTTATTTGTTCAAAGCCCAATGCTTGAAGGTGTAAAAATACTAGTTCAAAGTGATTGAAGATAGAACGTAAGAATAAAAAGGTTCTCTAAAGTTGATTAAAGAAAGGGCAAGATAGTGTTTTTTATGAGAAATAAACAGCATCATTTTTATTATTCAATTAGCTCTCGCTTCTCTCCAGTATGAAGAACATACAAAAACGGATACAGTTTGTGTATGTACTTTTTGAAAAAGTTCTTGTTAGTTTGCATTTAATGTGTAAAGAGGCGATGTGAAATTAACTCTCTCTATCTGTCTCTCTGTCTCTCTCTCTTTTTATAAACACATCTTAAATTTTAATGCACTTCATCTTGATCAACTTCTCGATAATATTTACTTGATAAAGAGTATGAGTTGGAAAATTAAAAACAATATTCATATTCATAGTTCCTGTGTGTAGTGTGTAGTGTGTAAAACTTTTAGTTTTAAATGGTCATAAAAGCGTGTTTTATCTCAATTTGGAGCATTAAAACCCTATTACTTGTATACATTTTTATCTCACTTGTTCTGTGCCTTTCTCTGTAGTAGAAGGAAATTTCATTTTCAATGAGCAAGAACATTTCCAAGTACCAGTTTGAGTTACCTGCGACAAGTTGTAATCGTAATCGCTATCGTCTAACATCTAGAATATAGATGGATAGCTTGATATTACGACGGAATGACGGTCTTTATTTTTCCACAGTTTAAGTAATACCAGTGATTAAATTGAGCAGAGCGTAAACGGTAAAGGCAGATCCGAGCTGAGCAGCACAGAAAACACAGCAAAGGTACAAGTAAGTTTTGCTCATTTGAAATGAATGAGGGCGTAAAAAGTAAATAGTTTGACTGCTCCGGCTACACTTGGATATTATGTGTATTTTTCTACTTTTTATGTCTCAATCCTGTACACGGCACAACTATATAGTACATTTATGATTATGATAGTGTGATAGTGATATAGGTTCTTGGCACGATATGCTTGGGCTTGTGTCGTGTGTATCCGTGTGCGGGTGTAGTGTTTGATGCGGTCTTTTACTAGATTTGAGAACTAGATTATTGGAACCGATGTAATAAAGTGTGATGAAAGTACACCGTACTGTACTGTGCTGTACTGTTTTGTGCTGTTCTGCTTGTACTATATCTTACATATTACAAGCCTGACTGCTGACTAGGAATTCTTATGATGTTTTTACAGCGTGTAATTTGTACTCCTAAAACATTTTTAAGTGCTCAACAAGACATAAAATAGTTGATAGTTGTGTGTATGCAACTATGACTAAGATGACGACGAGGATGAGGATGAAGATGAACAAGATGATGATGATGGCTAGGATCACGCTAGATCTAGATACTAGATAGTCTACTCTACTCCTGTCTGACCTACTAACTACAAACTACATGAAAGAAAGTAAAAGTACTGTTGTAGATACTTTTGTTTGTAGTTTGTACTTGTGTGTTTTCCTGTGCGTAGTGCGTATTTTGTAGGGTGTAGGACTACAGACGTTGGAGAAAATTTGTGGAATTTGGGATCGGGAAATGAGGAGGTATGTTCACGTACAGTAGTAGTGGAAAGTAGACAGTGGTGGAGTTGGGGAGAAAGAGAACCAAGGCATACATTCTAAACACTCGGGGCCATCCGTTCCTCTTTCCAAACCCCGAATTTGTTGTTTGCTGTTTGCACAAACATGTGTGTTTAGTTATTGTGTAAATATCTATGTGTTTATACTGTTAAGGAGCACTCCTCGAGTCTTGAGGCTTGAGAATGGAGAAAAAGAAAGACAATTAGGAATGAAAAGGAGGAAGAAGGAGAGAAGGAACAGACAACAACTCGCGCACACCAAGCAGCAATCAAAGCCATGTTTTTCCTCGTGTCTTGAGTCTCGAGTCTCGAGTCTTGGCTCTTTACTAGAGACTTTACTAGACGAGGAAAATTTTGCGTAGCAACTGCGGAACTCATGAGCATTACCCGAATATGAACAGAAATAAGACTACAAGTGTGCGAATGCTACCAAATACATTACACTACGTACAAACAAACACAGACGCAGAACACATTTAAGGAGAGAGAAAGTAATAGTTGTGAGTTGATGTTTTTTTTACCACAACCCCTTGTTCACTCAACTTGATATGTGTGCATATATACATTTTGTACACTTTTACTTTTCTTTTTCTTCTTCTTCTTCTTCTGTGTACAATAACATGTTATGTGAAAGTGGCTTCTTGCTCTTTGCGCTTCTCCTCTCTTGGACTCTTAGTTGAAAAACAGAAACAGAAACAGTAGAAATTGTACAACACAGAAAACAGAAACAGAAAGAGGAGAGTGAAAAAGGCTGTAGATTGTGAACTGGCTACTGGAGGAAAGGCGAGATGAAGAAAGCGAAAATTCAAAGAAGAAAAAAACTCAATTTCATTCCTATCGCTCGCTCCGTTGTACTTTACTCAATACCAAACTGCGCTGTGCTCTGTACTCTGTATTTCCTGCAATTGTACTTTGTACTTGGTACATTGTACAGTGAGAATGGTTGAAATGTTTGAAAGTGGAAGGGAATGCTTTGATGTGACTTTAGACTTTAGACTTTAGTTGTTGGAGACTAAACTGAGTACGGTGCTGCACTGTATTATGTGCAGTGCTTTTATAACTTTGTACTTTCACTTTCTCTCGCTTCTTTTCGTCTTAGTTTTTTCTCCTAGTTTTACGTCTCCCACTTTTTTGTATTCTTTCTGTTCCCTCCTCTTTCTTTTCTTTTTTGGGTTTTGGGTTTTTGGTATTCCACATTCGACATTCTGTATTCTGTATTCCGTACATTAGATGAGTTTAGTTAGGTGAGTTACTTATGTGACACACTCAAACTCCGACTTCGACTCTGACTCTAACTGTGACTTTAGTAGGGAAAGATAAGGAGAAAAGCACGAGAATAAAGTAAAGTGGTAAACTTTCCTCTCTTTGTAGATACATATTGACTATTGACTATTGACATATATAAAAGGAACCAAGAATGAAAGAGCATAATGGACAAACTGCTATCTGCGATCATTGACAATTGGCAAACTTGAACAGTGAAACGCTCCAGAAACAGACAGACCTAAAAATTCTACTCTATTTTTCTTCTTTTGTTTACTTGCCACTACTTTTACAGTATATTGCATAAATACATATTCTAGATCACAGATGCGTCCTACCTCCGACATTCATTCATCCATTTATTGTTTATTGTATTCTGCCTACAGTTTGTGCAATCTTTTTCCTCTCGATCATGATTACATTTTCCTCTGCCGAAAACACACTCAACAAAAAAATGGAATACAATACAAAAATATACAATCCTTTTTTCCCCGTTTATCATGTATTATTTACTTGACTTGTGATCCTATTGCTGTGGCAAAAGTCAAAACCAATGCGATTAATGATAATGTACAAACAAAGGCTCGGTGAATATACCCAAATGTAAAATGTTGTTTTATATTCTTTACAAATACAAGTAGAAACAGTGGCACATCAGACGTAAAAAACTGAGTGCCGAATAAGGAATTTTAGTTACCCCTTTTAATACAGTTCATTTTCTATGAACAGAAGAAAGGAAGCTTCAAGGATTTTTTGTCATGTCGTCTTTTTTACTGGTCGAGAGTAGTTTGTCTCTTCATTTGTATCATTTGTATGGTTGAGTAGTGCTATCAATAATTTTGGCCGAGTTTTTTAATGTTTTCCTTTTGATATTGGTTATTGATAGTTGGACTAACACACTCTAGTCAGACTCTACACTCTAGACTGTAGATTCTAGAATATAGAGCAAACGGTTGAAAAAAAGCTTTTAACCACGACTCGATTTGTTCTCTTTTTATTTTTGTTACAGAACTTGTTTGAAGCAAGCAAGAGGAGAAGAAAAAATTGATTGATTCGTCCACATCAGATACAGAAACAGATCCAGTGATAGATAAATTGAGGCAAGTCAAGTCTACTTCTGTTCCTCCTGTTTGAATTGTCGTCCTGAACCATCGCTCGCTCTTGGATGAAGGAAAAAAAAGGATTGAGATTGAGATTGAGCTTGTGACTTAGATTGATTAGGGTCCAGATTGAAAGGTAAGATTATTAATTTGATTCAATTTTCCGTTTCGGGTTCGGTTTCATCTTGTGTTTGTGACTTTGCTTGAAACTTGAAGCTTGAAGGAAGTAAAGTAAAGCAGATGATACCATGAACGTTAATTTACATTTGTACAAGTTGGCACAGTATTATTTCCAACTGTCTGTATCATGTGTTCATGGGCTGTGTGCGACAACTAACTGAGTGAAGGAGAATGATGAAAGGAGATGAGAAGACGGGACAGAAGGTAGTCTGTCTGTCAGATAGACAAGTAGACAGACAGGACAGGACATGGAAAATTGAGGAGTATTATTATTATTATTATTATGAAAACTAGGGAAGGGAAGGCAATGTGATCTGTACAATGTACATCAACACGATTCATCATTCTAGTATACACTATACAGTATAGTTTGTAGCCGAAGATGAAGAGTGGAAAGCCTCTTGTTGCCATTTCAAGAGTCAGTGTCAACTCAGCTCAGCTCAGCTCATCTCATCTCATAAGCTTCACTAGCTTCTACTCTCACTCACTCTCTATCTCTCTTTGTGTTTTTCTATGTGTTTGTGTGTGTTTGCCACTGGTCAAATAAAGAGTTTCCTTGTTAGTTCATCCTCTGGACTCTGGAATCCAGACTCTATACTCTAGACAACACAAAGAGAATCTGAATCCAGTTGTATCAGTTGTATCAATGGCAAAAGAGAAAGAGAGAATGATTCCTTTCCTATTTCTTTCATTCTCATTCTCATGCAGAATGTAGCATCTAGAATGTGGAACGTAGACCGTAAAAACTGTGATTGTGTCTGTAGTCTGTATCCAGTATTCAGTGTCCAGTTTCTAGAATCCAGAATCCAGTTGAAAATACAGTGTAATGAAATGAAATGTGTTAGATAAAGAAAGCGTGGATGGAATGTATCCATTGTACACTGCACAGTGGACACTGTACGTTGTACATAAATTGTGTCTCTCACACAGACAAATGTGTGTAGACTGTAGAATGTACACACAAGAGTGGGCTATATATTTGGATAATGTTGATTTCTGGATGTTGAAGTGGAGGGTGGAGGCGGAGGGAAAAGAAAAAGTGACTTTTTTCCTTCAAGAAATTCAAGTTGCTTTTGTCAACTGCAGACCAACACGAGGAAGAGCACATTCCAATTGCTACACTTTCCAAGTAAAAGTAAAGATACACATAACACAGTGGACTGTTGACTGTACGAGGTTCCAGGATTCTACTGTAGGAAATTCAGGGTTTGGACTTGGGACTTTTTCTCGTCCTTTCATTCTCGCTTCAGAATTTTTGATTCTTGTACCAACATGAGTAAGTACGTCAACCGTCTAGAATCTAGAATCTACAGTCTAGAGTCTGGACTCTAGACTCTACAGTCGACAATGACTTGAATGTAATAGACAGCAGTAGATGAGGCCGTGGGACCTTCTCCTTGTTCCTTGTTTGTTGTACAATGTACACTGTACATTGCACGTTGTACTATATTGTAGAAATACAAAAGTAGTTGTGAATGTACTAGTTTTTTCAAACAATTTTTTGGTAGTCTAGCAAGCAAGAGATAGAGAGAGAGAGAAGGAGAAGGAAAGAGGAGGGAAAGAAGCTGTAGCTGTAAACATACGAGTAGAATGGATAGTTTGGCTCTGACAGACAAGACGTCTGTAAGAGAGGAAATGGTAGAAAAAAGTAAAAGTGAAAGTGCTGGACAGGCATGTGGAGTGAAAGGAGCAAGAGCGAAAGCAAGAGAGAGAGAAAGATGAGACGTAAAAAGAAAAAAGTCCACTTGCACATATAAAGAATCATCTCAGATCCAACATTCAAGCATTCAAGAAGCAGGATCCAAGATCCAGGAGCCAGGATCCGCATGTAGGGAAAGGAAAAGGAAAAAAAGTGGAGGGAAAGAGAAGGAAGAGAAGAGAGTAGGACAGGAAAGAGGAGGAGTAGAAATAGAAATCGATTGCATCTTCTTCCTCTCCTCTTCTCCTCTTCAGTATCAATAACTATATAGGTATAAAATCCTGTTTTCAATGTTCTTCCCTCAGTCAGGACCAATAACAAGATAAATAATGCCAAGTTTGAGCAAGAGAGAAAGAGAAGGAGAGGAAATAAGAGAGTCTACATATGTAATATTATTATTTATGTCTTTTCTCCTCTCATGTGTGCGTAATATTATATTCCCACTTAATAGCAGAAAGACAAACTCATAGAATTCTAGAATTCAAGAAGGGATTAAGGGAACGAGAGCCTCCTTTTCTTTATTTCTCTCTCTCTCTTTCTAGGTCTACATATTTTCTGAAGAGGAAGATGGCAGAGGAACTACGGTAGATAAGAGAAAGTAACTGAGTTTAGTTGACTCACTTTGGCATGAGTTGTTGCATCACCATCATCATCTTGGAGCAATCACCACCTCATTTTTTCCTTCTATCTCCGTCTTCCTTTTTACTCTTACTCTTACAACTGTAGTCTGTAGCCTGTATATTGTATATAAAATTTTGTGCGTATTGTAATCATCATTTTAACTTTTTCTCTTTTGCTTGAAAATCTACAGTGTATAATGTATAGACTATAGACATGGACATTGATACATAGAAAATACACATATAGATGGACAGATAGATAAATAGATAGATAGATTACGACTTACAACTTACAGTCTTCTGTCTCACTTCGCTCCTCTCATGATTTATTTCTTTCACTTTCCTCTAAAACTCACAACTCAGCGCAAGTGGAGCCAAAACACAAATCCGGTTACTGTCTCCTTCTATTACGATACGATTACAAATGTTTTTTCATGTAGGTCCATATATATGCATAGCCATCTATGGATATGGAATTTCATCTACAATCCATATCAAATTATTGCCTACTATATTACCTACAAAATTTAGAGAATTTATGTAGCATATAGCACATATGATATAGAAAATAGATATAGCTGTTTTGAAATTTTTACTTCTTTTTCCCAACTTTTTATGTTTCATGTTTTTGTGATACAGTGAAAAGGCTGAACATTTTTATTCAAAAAATATGTACATGTTGCATTCACATGCATTTCGGTACTCAACATTAGATGCGGAATAAGATGCATATTGCATATGACTCAACTCTACTCCACTCGGCTCAACTCAAGACTCTAGACTCTAGACTCAACTCTCATATTTTCTATTATGACTGTGGAGAATGAGAGTAAATGTGAAGTTTTACAGGATTTTACTTTTACATGTCTCATTGACTAAAGGATTCCTTTGAATATCATGTACATTTTTCGTTCTGCTAGTTGACTGTAAGGACCGTATTTTCCCAGAGTTCCAGAGTTCCATAGAGAGAAAGACAGTCAGAGGCTGAAAGAGAGAGAGAGAGAGAGAGAAAGATGAAGAGTCCCTTGTAGGGTATTTTGTCTCTACGATTATGACAATGACTTTCCAGTGTTTTCTGGCTCGATGCTTCAAAGTATTTTTTCCTATCTGTAGGGCGTTTTATGCTTTTACGTATTACGTATTATGTTATTTTCCTCCTCTTCTTTCACTACTTGTTCTAGTACTTGGCTTGAAGCTCCGAGCTTACTGAATACTGAATTTTAGCCGGATTGTCTCCTCTTATTCTCCTGCTCTCCTTTTTCATGTTTAGTTGCTAGTTGGTAGTTGGTGAAAGGCTGGATGAGGACGAGGAAGACAGAGAGAGAGGGAAAATGTATAAAAGGAAGGAAAATGAGGAGAAAGTTGTTGGGTTTCTCTCTTATTATTCTCATGTTCTCCCTTGTCTCTTGTCTGTTTTCTCTTGTTAATTCGGATTCGGCTTCTGTTTCTGTTTCTCCGTCTACTTGCGTATTTTGTATTTTGTATTTTTCTCCTTGTAGTTTTTTCTCTGCCCTTTGTCTTTTATATTTTATATTTTTTCGTCATCCTCATTGTCATGGTCGTCGTTCGTGTTCGTTTGTTCGTAGTTTTGTAGTTGGTAGTTGGTAGTTCCTATTTGATGCTTGGTGCAGCTATTTACGTGCAATGTACATAGATATAGCTGTAGGTTATCTTGTTTCACTGGATGAGAAAAATGGTAGTGGTTTGCCCGATGTACGAGTGTATATTGTATATTGTATATCTGAGTGTATGAGGTTTTGAACTGCCCCTAAAAGGGTGGTTATGGAATTATACAATATATACCATAAAATGTTGATAATATTTCTCTGTTCTAATAGATAATGGGGATAACAATGTGTACTTGTAATGTTGTAATGTTGTTGTGGCTTCTTTTCTCTGTATTCAATTTCCCGTGTTTCCGCCCATTATTTCGTTGAATGGAAATGGAAACCCACACACAGACACACACCACAACATCTTAACATCTTACATGGTTTGTGTTTTCCACTCTATTGTATTTCCATTGTACTGCACTGTATTGTATTGTATTGTGTGTTAAGGTTCAAACTCTTTGTCTCTCTACTCTCTGTCTTTTCTGCTCATTCATTCCCTCATTCTTTTCATGTGTCCTTCATTTTGACTTTTGATTTTCAAAATCTCACAATACAACATTGACATTGTGTATTTTTTCCATGTTGTACATTTTACATTGTACACTGGATACTGGATCCCATGAGTGATGTGTGCAAGATGCGAGATGTGTGATGTCCTCCTTTCTCCATTATCCGTTATCCGTCTGAGAAAGAGAAGCAGAGGGTGAATTTTTCATTTTATATTATTATTATTATATTACATCATACAGAGGAATTTATGATTTAAATTTGAAGATTGCGCTTCTATATGTTTGTGTGTGTTTGTGTGTGGAAACTGAAAGCGTATTATGGAATAATGGGACATGGTGAAATAGAGATGACTTGGATTGAAGGATTTGGGGAGGAAGTACAAGTGAAAGAAAGACGTTTAACAAGGATTACACAATGTAGGATAGATAGTAGATGGATCCACTACTCTGTGTACTATGTACTATGTACGTGTGAGTACAACGACAAACACAAACAAACATTGTGCATTGCACATTGTACATACCTAGATCGTCTTTTGTGGAGGGAAACTAATATTTTCTATGGGTGCATTTAGTGTGAAAGAATAGGGAGAAGGGGGATTTTTTTCAAATGTTGAGGGAAAATATTATTCTCGTAAACTCAAACTCACTCACTCACTCACTCAAAGTCATCGTCATTGTGATGGTGGATGGTGTATGGTGTGGGTTCTTATATTGTTTCTTCAAGTTTCAAGTGTAGGTGGATATGATAGTGTATGGTGTATGGAATATTGTGTATGTGAAAGAGGAAGTGGAAGTACAGATGAAGATGGATCCTATCTCAGTTTTGTTCTCGGCTTATTTCGTTTCATTGAACAAAGCTGACGTTCAAGTTTTGCATTTTGTTTTAATGATTTCCCTCCTTCTTCTCAGTTCTCAGTCTCCTCACTGAGACTGAGGATTTCAAGCGTGAGCAAATCAAATTTTTTACGAGTAGATGCATGACCAACTTTATTAAAATTCCGAGGCTTCTTCTTCCTCCTTCCTCTTCCTTGTTCCTCATCCTCATTGTCATCTTCATCCCTGCTCTTTCCACTCTTCTCGCTCGAATCTCGAGTCTCCTCTGTCGTCTTCATCATCTCTTGCGTGTTCCTCGTACAGCGTGCCCCTGATACACAGAATATACAAAGAATATACAGAAAGCTTTTTGCATAGTCTGCACAAGTCATTTTATCCTATTTTTATATACACACTTACATAAAACAACCTAAAACTACATACTACATACGACCAAGGACAAGGACAAGCTAAATACGAATCCTTTTTAGAAAGTTTCATAGTTTTGTCTTGTCTTGTATTTTTGCATGCTGTTGCGTCTTTTGTAATTTTCATTTTTCTAGGTTCTAGGGTTGTCTAATAATACCAAAATGTCCATTTTTAAGAGCTGTTTTCCTCTCTTAATTAACTCTAAATACGAGAGAGGACGAAATGAGTCGGTCCCAATTTCATATAGAGGAGGGAGAAGAGAGAGCAGACCTCTTCCAAATTAAGAAATTATTCTTCCCTTAATACCATGATGTATACTTATTTACGTTCCTCTGTATATTAGTGTATGAAGTTGGGGTCCTTCACACAAACCATTTCGGTAGAGATGAAGATGGAATTCATAAAAGTTTTCTACATAGATATCTGTATCTTGTCTTTTCTCCAGCTGACTGTTGACTGTTGACTGGGAGTTTAGATAAAAACTAAATGTCTTAATTTTTTTGTGTACTTTTTTCATTAAGCCTCTTTTTTTATTTTTGTTTATTTGTTGATAAAAATTGTCAACTTTTCCCTTGTGTTTATTATTAAAGTTTGGTAGACAGTATTGAGTATGGAGTGTGGAGTAGAAATTAGAGAGTGGAGAATGGAGAATGGGGAGGAACAGTGAATAATATGTAAATGGAGAGATTAGGAAGATCCAAGTTGATGAAACACTGGTAATTACCCAAATCTTGAGTTGAACCGTCGAACAGTGGAACACACTGGAACACAGTGGAAGGCATAGTGGAAAACAGAGGAAAGGGAAGAGCAGGAGGAAATGAGGGAAATGTAGAAACATAATTTACATATTCCAATGTTTACTTTGCAATGAGTGACTGATGAGCTGTTCCCTTCTCTTGAGCTTGAGCTTGTTCAACTATTTCCTAGTTTACTCCATGTGTGTATTGTGTGTATGAGTAAAAGTGGAGTCAACTTGTGAATGCCGGTGCCAATAAAGAGGAAGGGAAACAAGATGAGATTTTGCTTTGTGCCTTGTACATTGCACACTGTACAACAAGGAGCAAGCAGAAGAGTGATCTATTTATATAGGACTCGCCGGTTCCTGGTCGTACCGACTCTGACTTCAACTCTGACACCAACTTCACATTCAACGGAGTCTGGATTTTCTGTGTAGAATACTAAAAGTCTGATGACTGCCTGACTGGCTGGTTGGCTGGTTGGTTGGCTGAGTAGTTGACTGCTTGCTTTTCTCTGCTCATCATACATTTAAAGAGACATGCACGCCTGCATACACATTATACATACACCATACAAAAAGGCAAGGGGCAACATACCCTGACGAAGACATTTGATAGCCCCACAGTGAAAGGACGGTGATGGGATGGTAAAGTCGAGTCAAGTCAAGTCAATGCAATGTAATGCCATGCAGAAGCGAAAAGAGCCGGCGATGGAGAAAGGAAGAGGAAAGCAAAAGAGTGAAGGTGATGAGGACGTAGATATTTGTCTTCTTTCAACTTTCAATGTGCTTCACAGCTTCTTCTCCTTTCATTGGGTCCATGTGTACTGTGTACTGTATACAGAATAGAGTCTAGAGTATGTATCTTCATGTGCGTGCTTACGTGTAGGGAGGAAGGGAGAAGCCAAAGCCTGGTTTGGTTTGCTTTGGTTGATCAGTATTCTAGACCATAATTCTTGGGAAATCTTCCCTTTCTTCCCTTTGAACTTAAAAAAACTTATGCAAAATAAATTTTAGAGATGCTCTCCGTTCTCTATTCTCCGTTTCCGTCTTCCGTATTCCGTTCTTCCGCCTTCTTTTCATTCCGGAGAAACCCACACAGCGCAGAGAGGAGGAGATGGAGAAAGAGCTCCTTCATCTCCATCTAAAAATGAAAAGGGGGAAAACGGAACGGAAAATGGAGAATAAAAGCTATAAACTCTTGTTGGAGGTGAACTGCGTTCAACATGCAATGTACAGTGTACTATTGTACGCATCCACATCCACAGTCAAGTAGCAAGAACAGGAATACGCATAAGAATATGAATATGAATATATCAGTACTTCCAGCATCCAACATCCAACACATAATCATAATAATATGCCATATATTCGTTTTTCTCTCAGTGTGTGTTGGCTGTTGGCTTTAGAACTGACTGTTTGCATGTTGGATGTTGGATGTATCTACGCCTCAGATTGAGATTGAGTGAGTCGTGTTGGTGGTGAGAAACCGCGGAGTGCTACATTTTTCAAACATTGCGACTTCTTATCACACTTTGTTTTATGACCCAAAATAGAAGAGAGAGAAGAGACTCACTTGTGAACTCAGGATCTTTTTTCCTTCACAATTTCTGACTCTTCCCTTTTGCTTTCTTTTTTGCTTTTACTCGTCCTGTTTTTGTCTGCACTATGGTACTATGGACCCTGACTTTTTACCCAGTTTTCATTTTTCATGCACTGCTCTCCAAGTCCAAGTCAAAGTTGCAATCGAACATGGCATTTTCCATATGGCACAGTTCTCAGAAAAATGAAAGGAACATTTTTCTTTAACATTTTAAATACAGAAATAATATTGATAATTTTCTAGACTCTAGACTGTATCCTGCATGCTGCATGCATATGTGTACAATAAATATATTAAAAAGTTGTGGGAGAAGCTCAAAGCTGAATGCTGAATACTCAAAGTTAAGAGAAAAAAGTTAAGTCACAGTTTTTGGAGTTTTATGATATGCTAAATGCACACAAATATGTACAAATATGTTCTGGATTCTAGATTCTGGATTCTGGATTTTAGACAGGCAGACACAGATCGGAGATCGGAAGCTGTGTACACAAAAGAAACTTATTTTTATTCTGTTTCCTCTCTTTATAGAAAAAATAGGTCGAACAAAAATAGGTTCAGTGTTCGGTGTTCACATATTTGATATTTGTCTTTGCACATTTGCCAGCAGTGCAGCAAGGAAAAAGAGCAGCACATACACTCACACTCACTCACTCTTGTCACAGTGCAAGGAGCAAGTGGAACAGACTCGAGACTTTGTGCTTTGTAACCATAGACCAAGCAAATTACTATTCCGCTGATATAGCGTGATGCATATTGGAAAAAATTTTCAGGCTTTTATTTGCTCTATTGCAAAGTTTTATGCATCCGACAACCAACCGACCTACTCATTTTTATTCCTCGCCTGCTCTCACTTCACTCAGTACTCAGTAAGTCAAAGGATCCAGTATCCAGTATAAAGTTGTATACATATCATGAGGAAAGTATAAAAGGAGAAAATGTCCTGATCTTTTCTCTATTCGATTCGTAAAACTGAAAACTTTTGACCTTTTTTAGCCTAGGTTCTAGACTCTAGACTCTTTCAAGGATTCCCAAACTGATATCGTATTTAGTATTTAAGCAGCCAATGTCTAAAGTCGAAAGTCGAAAGTCAGTCGAATTCTAATAATGCTTGAAAGTGTGACCTCTAAAGTCTACAATCCTTTGTACATTTTGAAATTTAACAATAACAATAATTGTTAAAAAAAATATATCAAGTATTGATTTTTTCTCTGCCACTTGTAACTTTTCTTCCTGCTTCTAGTTTCTAGACTTAACTTTTTTTAGTTTGAGGTTCTTTGGATCTTTGAAGTTTTGAGTCTTTGAAAGGTCTGTCGATTCTATTTATGTAAAATGCTTGACGTTTATTCATGAACTTGGCGTTATCACATAAGACCTCGAATGAAATACAAAGGATATTGAAATCATCCTACAACTTTTTCTTATGAGCTCAGCTCAACTCAGCTCACCACAAAACACAAGGCGCAAGGAGCTGAAGCTCGAAAAAAATGAAGCTGCGTCGAAACAGAATGGCATAAAAGTTAAAAGATTTTCCAAGCCTCGCCGTATCTTTGTGCTTTGTGTCACATGCATATTTTGCTTCTAGATTACTGACATTGATGAGTGAGTTTCATTTTCTTTCATTTCATATCATAACCTGTAAACTGTAAACTGTAAACCAGGAACGTTGTTATGTGGAAGTTTAATCAATAGCAAAGTCAAACGTCAAAAGTCTATTGCCTCTTTAAGTAAGAACAAGGGCAAAACTCTCAACTCACAAGTCAGACACTTGAGAAGAAAATTGGAGTTGGCAAACCTCCATCTGAGTACACAAAATTTCTTATATTCTTGACAATTTTATTCCTTTATTTTCTTTGTTTATTGTTCCTTTCATATTGGAAATTGGAAGAATTGTTATTGTTGTTATAGTTAGTTTATCCCTATAATTTTTCTTCCCTGTTTCTTGTTTAGAAATCAATACTGAGTAAAATGTAGAAGGTAGAACGACATTACAATATTCAGGGAAATTGTTGTCAAATGTCAAGAGTCAAGAGCACCAGAATATTTTTTTCCATCCGTATGTCCTGAACCATGAGGAATTTGGTGACTTAAAAATTTCAAACCCAAATCCATCCAGAATTCAAAACTTGAGAGCTGGTTCCATTAATAGAAATGAAACTTGGGATGTGATATCTTGATATGGAATATGGTAATTTTGTGCGTACACTGTACTCTGTTTGTTTTGTTTCATTTTTTTCTGCTTGACTACTTCAATATCCGATGGAATGATGACAAAAGTTGACATTTTTAGTATTGGATCCTCCAACTTCTTGATTCTTGATTCTAGACTCAAGTTGTGACTTGAGTAGAATTATGAAAGAGAGAGCAGAAGACTGGAGTGGAGAGGGGAATGATTCAAAGGAGGGTTTTTGTACCCTTCTTCTTCTGCATTTTACTCCTTCTTCTCCTGCTTCTATTTTTCTTCTCCTTGCTGTTCTCACAATCCGTATTTCTTGATATTGGTAAGTGTATTCTCAACATGTTAGTTGAAATTTTGGTTTGGATTTTGGACTGGTACTGAGTACTGAGTATTGGTAGAAGAAGAAAAACTGCTCACTTTGTATTCCCGAGACATTATTTTGATTCCAAATCCAGTTGACTTGACTTTTTGCCAAGCATTTGCAAGTGAAGCTGAAAATTGGGCTTGACGTGGAGTTTCGTTTTCCTCCATTTCACTCTCACTCACTCACTCTCAATTTCTCTATCCCTTTCCCCATCTTCCGTCTTCACGTCCCCATAAAATCCACCATCCACCCGAGGTTTTTTTTTGAAAAGTTATGGATGTTTAAAGCAGGGCACGAGGCACGAGCCAATTGTTTTTCAAGCCTTTTTTCGGTTTCTCTCTTTCACCATTTTTCCTTTTTGTCCATGTCTTGAAAGTCGATGTCGATTTGGATTTGGATTTTGACTTGAATCCGACTTTGACTTCTCCCTTCTCATGTTAGACACAGTTTGGGTGTGTATTCGTGGGGCTCAAGTGGACCTCTTTCTCTGTCTCTGGCTATATTTCTTCTGTCTTCCGTCTTTGTCCTTTTCACCGGTTACAGAATACAGACCAAGAGAGGGAATCTAGAAGCGAGAAACGAGAAACGAGGATCGAGAATCACGTCTGTGCACTCGTCTAATGGTCCCAAGTGAACTGCTTAACTACACTCACACTTTTACTTTTCTCCAAGTCCTACAATCTACAACCTACAACTTCTCGTAGCCTGTCCTTATATATTATATATATTTTATGCACGATACTTGTAACTCAACATGTATTTGTGTACGTTTTGCTACAAAATGAGGAAAAACATGGACTGTAAACTCGTATTATCGAGCAGTTCACTCTGAACTGTGTATTGTACACGATCTCTGTCTTCTACTTTAGTTTACCCGAGAAAAGCTGGGTTATGCACAATGTACAATGCACACTGTACAGCGCACAATGTTAAATATTATCATCGGCATTGTCCTGCATTCAAAACTTTGCACTGCACTGTGCTTAACACAAGTTTTACATTTACCAATGTGTACTTTTCCGAAGCGCATTTTGTAAAGTGTATATTTTAGGTTCCACTTTCTATACGTCTTGCATTGTGCACACATATTACAACGGGGATGGAGTACGGAGTGACGGTGGGAAAGTGTAGATTTTCATGTTGATTCTGATGCTAAAGCCCATGCCAATGCCAGTGTTAGTGCTTGGGCACCTCTCTTGTCAGTTGTAAAACCATTTTCCATAGGCATGTATTCAGTGTACAATATATCGTATTGGATGTTGGAGAATTGGATTATAGATGCGGTTGGAATGTGTGAAAACATGTGAATATTGGACTTGGACGATGGGATGTTCTCCTTCTCAATCCTCCCTCCCTAACGAGTCCTCTCCCATAAATCTCTGTCTTTTGCATACAAAAATACCCATCTGACTGTCACAGTATGCTAAATGTACATTGCACATTCTCATGTACATATCAAGTGTCATCCCTCTTATTCATAGACCTAAACCCAAAACCTCTTTCTCCTTTCTTCATTTTCCGGGTCCATGTAAAACGTAGCGTGTTTACCGTTCAGTCGCAGTTCATAATACAAACTTTTATGTGATGGGTGAAAACAAAAAGGAGAAAATCTCACAAATTGATTTCCCTTCTTCTTTCCTCTCCATTCGCATGTAAATGTACAAAAGGCACAATTTCTACATGTTTTATCCATATCTAAAACATTTCTACATTTTCATTTATTTTAACATTTTAACTGGAGCGGTTCTGGGAAGTAATATCAATATTAATGTGTATTATGTGGGTTGATTTATCCATTATCAGTTATCACTATTCAGAATTTTATTATTTTAATGTAGGGCCGAAAATCTCTTACATTACATAATACGTAAAATATAACACCTTACACCCATTGCAAATAATACATAATTTATTGGAGTAAAAATGGCGGTTTTGCATGTTTCCCTGTCTCTGTCTACTCTCTACAGCCAAGGAGATTTCACCTTTCTTCTCTTATACTATAGAATATCTTGGATCTTGGAATTTCCTTGCCTGCTCACAATGATTCTTGGGATTTCGGAAATGAATTTCAATTTGAATCCTCCGGATCCGAATTTAGAGCAAGAACCATTCATATCCATAAGATAATAAAGAATAATGATGCTATTCCAACTAAACCAACCTCTATCTAAAAGTTATGAGCAATTGTCATGGTCTCGCCCAATGTGTCACACTAAATTCTACGAATTTACAATAGATCTATGAATTTTATGCTGATAGCCTCTAACTTGTAGCTTTTAGCTTGTAACTACATGAAAATGGAATTTGCTATCTAAATTTTACATCAGGAGATTTTCACTCTCTAGATTGTGGATGAGTGCATCATAAGTTTATATAGTTTCATAACAGCTTGATGACGCTTGTATGTAGTATGTACACTTTGGATTTGATTTGATATCGAAGAATTCGTTGCCCTCAAAGCTCAAAGTGCACCCTGTGATTCCAAGCCTGCAATGGGATGCAAATGAAGATATGGGACTAAATAGTAAAGAGTAGAAATTTACAGGGTCATTTCAAAATACAAAAGTACAAAAATACAAAAGTACAGTCATAATAATAAAGTGAGAAGGTTCATTTGCAATTTGTCTATGCTCTGTATTCTATCATTCTACCATATTCTATATTATGTATGATACAATGTGCAATGTATATTGGCTTATGGTAATATTGTTACATAAAACATTGAACGTGGGACATTGAGGTATGAGAAATTGGGTGACATATGACTACGACTACGACTGAATGGGAAATAAACAGGGCATAAATGCATAAGTGACCATTAATATTTCCCCCTGCCTGAACAGTGAACAGTGAACAATGAAGAGAACAGAATGGAACTGAACTGGAGAGTGAGAGTGAGTTTGAGTTTGAGATCCTCTTGGAAAAAGTGTCAATAGTTCTTTTCAATTATTATTATCATGATTATTATGGCTATTATGCCATTATTGTCAATTGTCAATCCTCAATTGTATAAGTTTTCTGCATGTTCTTCAATTGAATTATCTCAACTCTCAATGCTCCATTCTGGATTCTCAATGGGTGGGAGATGGGAAATTCTCTCGTTTTGTCATAACACATAATACTAGTGTAAAATACTGCCAATGGAATGGATTTTATATGTTCTGCCGTACAATGACAACGATAAACGACATTGACGCCCAAACTTCAAATGACAAAAGTTTGCCGTTTTTTTCTCCTTCCTCTTCCTTCTCTTTTTCAATAAGTACGTGAGAGTCCCCTGTTTCGTGTAGACAGAGTAAAGGGGACAGATGTAAAACATGTAAATGTAGCAAGGATTCATGGGGAGAGAAACACAGCACACCGTTTCCATTTTATTCACTAGATCATTAGCTACATTACCATAAGCAATGACCCTTGAATTGTAAATTTTCAGAATGTTTAGCATACATTCGACATTCGAGGAATAGATAATAGATAATAGAGACATGGAGAATCGAGAATGGAAAATGGAGATACCACGAAAGACAAAGTTAAAAATCCATCCTCTGGGTTCTTGATTCTAAATGCTTTATCTCTCAAAATGTTTTATTCCTTTTTACCTTTCTTTGGACAAGTTTGTTCTACATTTAGAAATTTACAATCAGCTCAATAAACTGGCCTACAATTTTCTGAACCGAGTTTTTTTCATCTGTTTCCAGTAGCAGAAAGAATCAGTAAAAATTGCAAATTAAATTGCTCGTAATATAAACCTTCACTAGTATTTTTATTACACTTTATTCATAAAAGTTCGAGGTTTGAGGTCTTACAAAGTCTTTAGCAAGGCTTTGTCCTTATTACTCTTGAGTACTGTCTCAATTCTCCACATTTGACGTTTGTCTTTTATCCTTTATCGTTTTCCACTTTAAAGTTTAAAGTAACGTTAAAATGCTTAAAGTACAAATTGGCTTATTTTTACCTTTTGTTTACTTTTTTAAAATGTCTTGTTCACAAATACAGAGAGAGAGTGATAGGGGGGACGAGTAATAGTGAGCAGTTGTAATATACCAGAGTTGGAAGGCATTTCAATATTTTTCACTTTTTATTGGACGAGATTGTTACATTTATTACCTAGATTTGGAATTGTCACCCTGAACTTGCTTTCAATAAAATTCAATAAAAATGGTACGCTTAGTAATATTCACTTTAGACGTAAGACTTTAGTCATTGCATAGAACCTGAAAAAGTGCAGTTGGATTTCCGAATCGGGGTATATTTTTTTTTTGCTTTCTGGAGGGGGAAACATCCATGAAATGTCTTGCTGTATAATGTCTAGCTTCTAGGTTCTACAGTGTCTAGGTATTTTGCCGAGTGTTTTTGATACTTGTTATCTTGTATCGTATAATTTAACTAATAACTCTTGTTCCTTTTGGCATTGATTTCTCTTCTCTGTGATAAAAGTCAAGGAATATGGTAGAGCTGAAACTGGAAATTTCAGCTTTAGTTTGAGTTGGAGTTTGAGTTGAAAACGGTCTAAAGATGGGATAGAAAGTTGAAAACATCTTTTGTTGTGTGCAATATATCTGGGACGGGGAGAAGACGAAGAAGGAGAAGAGGAAAGAGCTCAAATAATAATAAGTGGAAGAATATGTGTTAGGTTTTGAATTTCATGGCATGAGTGTCTTGAGTCTTGTGTCTCGTTGGTTGTATGGTGAATGGTGGATGAAAGCAAAGGGGAGAGAATAAAGCTTTCAGTATGTGGAATTTATTTGATATCTATGCACTTGCAATGTGTTTCTTTTCTCTCCACTTTTTTCCTCCTCTCTTCTTTTCACTTTCAGTTTTTATCCTTGTATCTTGTACTTGTACTTTGTACTTACTTTGTTATATTTTGTTTGAAATGAAATGTTGGGTAGTTGTTGTACAGTTTGTTGTAGTTGCTGTTGTAGTTGTAGTTTGTTGAGAAAGTAATGGCACATACATTTGGAAAATATGATAACATCTGCGAGTAAAGAGTTTTGGGAATTTCTGCCAGTTCCTGCTCAACTCCTTTTGTTTATCTTGTCAAATATATATAAGTATGTATAAAACAGAAGCAAGAGCAAGAACTAAGACTACAGCTACATATCTCTATCTGCTCTTGTACAATGGGAATGAGAATGAGTACACATATGAGCTCGTTTTTGTCAGTGTGATGGACGACTGATGATGAGATGTCGACTTCCTGTTTCATTGAATTTCATTGTCAAGCTACTCAAATTTATGACCATTTATGCATTGTACATTGTACTACATGCAATGTAAATTGTATTTACATCGCACACTCTGTGGATTTCAAAGATTACTTATAGCACTGTAATGTCTGTACTGTATAAGTATTTCTTTATATTTCTCTCATAGTCTCTGCCTATGCAGACATGGAGCAAAAAAAGAGAGAAAAGTCAGCACTGCAATTCTTCTTTACTCTTTTTCACGATTTTAGGTACTTTTCCTACTTTTCTACATGAACCATCAACACAATAATTTTTTTGCTCACTTTTATTTATTTTTCTTTCGTATAGATATAATGTAAAAGAAATATGTGTTGTTGTCTCTTTCACTTCTCATCCGTTGTTGTTGCTATTGTCGTGGTTGGTGACATAAAAACCAATTTATGTACATATAATACATTTTGAAAGAACAATTCTTTTGAGTTTTGACTTTTGACTGTTGACTTGTGACTTGTGACAGTTAAAATTCAACAGATATTGTTATGTGATGTGAGATTTGAGATTTGAGATTTGAGGCTAGTGCGTATTTACTTACTGTGATAGAGAAATATGGGACAATTTGTTCATGGCAGCAAAGAGCAACGAGTAACCTTTTTTAGCTTTGTCTTTGTCTTTATTTATTGTCTCTGTCTCCTTTGTGTGCTTTTGTGTATTACTCCTTTGTTTGTTTGATATGTTTTTTGGTATTCCATATTACATGTCCAATTTATTGTTTGTTTTACTTGATTCAATTCAATCCTCACACCGGCAACCGTCATCGTGTTGGAGTCAAATTGATGAAATGAAAACAGAATGCAATAGAGTAGAGTAGAGGATGCGGCTTTGGACAATGTCTAGTATCTAGTATCTAGTGCCAAGTGTCTACCATGAAATTTGGAATATTGTCCTATTTATGTAACTTTAGCCGAGAGTTGGGAGAGTTATTAGAAACTCTTTATAGAGAAATCACTGTCATCATTATCATGGACATTGGACATGGATGCCAGAAATTCTCTAGGCTGCTAACTTCAAACTCCAAACTACAAGCTATTACTAGTTACTAGTACAAGCCGTAGAACTGATTAATTTGGTTTCATATATTCAAGTTAATTAAATTCATACAAGCTTATTATATTTGGAAGGGAGCCTAATTAAATTTCTGCAAAGTTGATCGACTTGAAAAGTCCCATTCTCCATTCTCCATTCCCGTTCAGCAGCGGCTGGACGTTCCAGCATTGTTCATCATAGTGTATGGAGTTTGGAGTATGGAACATTGTGAAACGGAATGAATTAGACTGGATTGGATTGGAACGGAATGGTATTGGATAGGATAGGATAGAATGGAATGTAGTGTAGAGTAATGGAATTTATTGAATTTGAATAATAATTTGATTTCTGAGACAAACTTTCTTTGTTATAGATGTCATTTTCTCCACTCATATACATAATACACTATACATTGAGAGATATCTACAAATACATCCGCTGACAGTATTTCAGTATTTGTAGCAAACAAACAACAATATTTGAAATCTTCCGCTTCCCTCTTGCAAATTTGCGGAATGTAATGTTGCAAAACCCTTCAAGTTTCTGGTTTCTCCTTCCTCTCTTCCTTCAGCATTCTATAGATTCCAGATTCTAGTTTGTACATTGAAGATTGATTGAGGAAATTAATATGACGGGAGTAAAATATGGAGTAAACTCAACTGGATATAAAGTATGTATGAATTTGAGCTCCGTTGATTAGTTTATTAGTTGATTAGTTTCAAAATAGGGGGCCGGATGTTGGAACCTAGAATGTAGAACATGGAATAAAATATGTAGGAAAGGGAAATGAGAAAATAGATGTTTGAACCGGTCATTTGTCATTTTGTTGGTCGGTCGGTCGGTCGGTGGGTTGTTTGGATGAACCAAGAGGAAAAGGAATGTGTATAAAATGTTGACTCTGTGACCTAATGAATGGTCGACCTTGACGGCTCATCTACTATTGAACTGCTAAAGGAAGAATGTTGAATTGGGAATGTAAATATAGCTTGATTACTTTGTGTATAGTGTACATTGTACAATCTACATTGTATACAGTATAGAGTATAGTGAGTAGGGTCTAGTTTCTAGTGTCGAGTGAGAGAATGTAATAGTTATGAGATGATGTTGTGAAAGTGAATCAGTGGACTGGTGGGTTATTTGTGTGATGGCTTGCCTAGTGCTTGCTGGTTTTACTGGGTAAGTGGATTCTATTCCTGCGTGTTGTGTATTTTGTATTTGTGTAGTTGTGTGATGTAAGAACTGTGGAAAGTGTGTCGAGAACGGAAGAATGGCGAATGGGAAGAGAGAAAGCAGTTTACTGTGGATTGTACATTGTAGACTGTGGACTGTGTTCTGAGTGTTAGTGTTGGTGTGAGTGTGAGAGAGTTGGAGTGCGAAAGATGGACAGTGATCCACTTGTGTGTACTACAATAAGTTTAAAAGGGCATGAATATGTAGAACTTAGCCTGTGCAATGCACACTGTAAAATGTTCACTGCTCACTGTAGATTGTAGACACTAGACAGCCGACCGCAATGTAGAATGTAGCTGGTCGTTCCTCGGTGGGAAAGTTTCCCTCTACTTTCCTCTTTCTCTGTCTATGCGTCTTTGTTTGTACTGTTTTGAAAATGGTGAAAGTGAGTTTGCCGTTTGGGATTCCACGTTAATGCGACGTCTGGGAAATTTCCTCATTAAATCCTCCACTTCATCTCCTCCACTCTATAACTATGTGTATGAGCCGGCAGTTCCATGTTCTATTTCTATTTTCTATGTATCACGTACAAATATATCCACAAAATGCACACTATCGTGTAAAGTGTAAAGTGTAAACTGTGTTACAGCTACAGTTTTACGTACATTCTACGTTCAACTCTATACTGTCTACTCGCTCCTCTCACTTCTTTTGCCTTTACTGATTTGGTCATGTCATAACAGGACATTTTGCGGTGAAAATCTAGTTATTAAAACAAAAATTTACATCCAAACCTAAAGCCAACTGTACAACAATACATGGGAGGAATACTCGATACTCGGAAATTCTGTACCAATAATATCCAACAATATTGGATACTGACGTGATATTAACCTCTTTTGTTATACACAAATTTACAGATGTATTTCCAAAATTTTCCATTACTATCTTTACCAACCGCAATCTGAAGTTTGAATTTGATTTTGAATTTCAAATATCACTGCCCTAGATGAATTTTAAATCAACTTTTGTTTCCAGCTTCCAGTGTACAATGCGCACATTGTTCACTGTTCACGGCTGTGGTGAATTTAATTTTAGAAACTTGGGAGTCCCACTGAAAAAAACGACATTCAGTTTCATATTTAGAGAATAGGAAATTCTACAAACTCGTCAAATACTGTGACCCATAATAATAATAATAATGGCTGTTGCCCGTCAAATGGAGCGTGACTGAAAAATTACTAGATAATAATAATAACGAACTTAATGAAATTGATCTTTTACTCTTTCATCTTCCTACACCAATTTTGAGTCTATTTTTTCCTTCTTTTTTTTTAAAATCCTTCAGTGTAAATTATTTGCCCACGTATACTTTGTGCTGAAACTTTATTTTTCTAACTGTGAGGATTGAAATGTTTTTCAAACGTGAGGATATTACAGGTTGTACAACACATAATTTGAGCTGTTTGTTTCAATTGTATTACAAGTAGAGTGCTGAAATTACGACAATCTTTTTATGCATAGATATAACCGGGCGTTTGATATATGAACGTGGATTTTTGCATCGTATGATATTTTGAAGGTCCAGAAATGTAGAAATCCAAAAATTGAGAAACCGCCCATAACCGTTTAGAAAGCACTTAAAAGTTGGAGAAAGCAAATTGGGACATGTGAATGTAATTTGAAGAGTGGGAAATGAGTGGATTGAGCCACAATCTATAGATAGACACGTATACTATATTACTATATGCCTGCATATCTGTAGTAGTTAGATGATGATGATGATGGCTATTGCAATGTGATGACATTATATGCAGGAGATAATGGTCGCCTCATCTGTCTTTATGTCTTGAACGAACCATTAGTTTCCTGAAACTTGTATTTGGAGATGAGAATACAAGAAATTCATATTATATTTTATTTATGGACCACGACCAAGTCGAAAGAAAAAGAAGGACGAAGGGCAGTATCCACGATCCACAATCCAGTCAACGTCCTCAGAGCACCACTAAAACAGAATAATGTAAAGAGAGAGAGTGCAAGAGATAGGTAAAAAAAAAGAACTGTCCTCGTTTTCGCTCGTGTTCTTCCTTGTCATTTTTAAGAAGGCGGAAAGGATAAGAATGTACCAAATGTACCATGCATACGTTGATGAATAGGGAAAGGAGAACGGGGAATGGGGAAAAGAAGTACCAGAGATGAAGAAAGTAGAATGTAGAATGTATAAAATGGAGCTGGTGAAAGAATAAAAACTTACCACTCTAAACTATAACTTTAATCTTTATGCTGATACGGTATCATTTTCTTTCTTATTTTTAGATAGATACTTCATACTTTCTTTTTCTATGTATTACAGGAGAAAGCGGGAAGGTATTTGAACTATTAGAACGAACCCAGAACCTGGAACTGGGAAGAGCATCTCATCCGACTCTCAACTGAATACCCACTACAAAATGAAAATGAGAAGACCGTGTATCCTTTAGACTTTAGACTCGCAGTGGACGTAAATTTTCAAGATCCTTGACAGTTTAAGAAGAAGAAGAAACTTTGTAGGAAGAAATCATATTATTATTTTATTTTTGGATTTTTGGAAAAAAGAAGGACGACAGCAATGTGCTTGTGCTCTTTGCTCCCGCCATTGCCAACACCGACACCAAACCCAACGCCAACGCACCACCTTTCATAGAAAAAGGTAATTTAAACAAACTTTCTAATTAAAAACTTGTGTGACACATACGCTTGTACTATGTACTTTTCCATGAATACGTCACAACTCTTTCACTTTCAAACGCCATGCACTATCGCTCGGTTTTTAAGTCACTATCCCATTTATAATTAGTACCATTTTACATCTCGAGTTTAGAATCATCCAGAGTTTAAGTGAGCTGGAGAAAGTGTCACATCATAAATTAAAAGGACGAGCAAAAGTATTTCAATGAATTTGTGTAAAAAATTAATTTTATTAGTCATAATTATACATCCAAATTTTTGGCTCATACGAAAAAGTGATAATATCTGTAGCTGGAACTAGAATTTAGAATTTACAAGTTTTTTTAAAAGATGATTTTATAGTGGAACAGTATAATAAAAGCTCAAGTAATTTTGCTCTACTGGTTGAAAAATACGGAATTATTTTCTCCAAAACCTTTGTTAAAGCAATTGGTTAGGCTGAAAAATCAAATGAGAAATGTGACAAAAGATCCCTACATTTTTTTATTAAAATCTTGACTTTTTTTTAATTTTTTTAATTCCTAGGAAACATTTGTATCATTTGTACAATTTTTCAGGATTTCATTAATCCCATGTTTTAATTAATTATTTGTTGAAGATGTTGAATGTTGAATGAGCTTGGGTGTATCTAAAGCTGTAGGACAATGCGACACAGAACACAGAACATACATGGAGAATGTAGAATCTTGAAATGACCTTTGGCATGACGTTGATTGTCACATTTCACATTTGGTTTCTCCGCCACTGGAACTTTTTGTTTAATTTTATTATTGTGGTTTTTTTACTACTTTCCCTTCGTAACTTCATCGTATGAACAGTAAACAGTCGACAGTATTACTATACCGTATGTAGGCACAGTGTAGAAAAAGGCTGATGCATATACAAATGTATTGTAGTAGGAGAAAATAGGACGAAAATAGAAATTCAAATGACAGAAAGAAATTTCTTCAAAGTTTCCTCTCAAGATTTATGAGGGTTGGTATTGGACAAGTTTCTACGTTCTACATTCTACATTCAGCATTGAGCATTGAGCATTCTACGTCCATGTTTTCATGTCTCGCGTTCAGACGAGAAAGCGTTTCTGAAATCTTAGTGTATTGTTCCGCTGTTGTGATTTATTCTTTTAATGTACGAATGTAGGTTTTAGTGGTACGTTTTTTTCCTCTTTTGTCTACCGGCATTTGCCACTCGCTCTAAACTCTGGACTCTAGGCTCTAGGCTGTACATTGTAGAATCTAGGTTCTCTGTGTACATTGTACACTGTACACGTCCAATAAATAAAACGTATTGTGGATAGAAAGGAACAAAGAGAAATTACATGCTTTCAGCTGTTTATTCTGGATTCTATATTCTAGGTTTTTATGGAAAAAATTGAAAGTTGCG
Organism: Sminthurinus aureus; assembly: GCA_034698265.1. Lineage (NCBI taxonomy): Eukaryota > Metazoa > Arthropoda > Collembola > Symphypleona > Katiannidae > Sminthurinus > Sminthurinus aureus. The sequence goes on from JAQGBH010000168.1 coordinate 41,955, forward strand.
GTTTTAATATTGCACTTGCTCATTTCATATGTACATACGTTCATTATCCTGAACTGTGTAGGGAAACTTTGGAAAGTGTTCCATCGTATCGAGCCTCTAGTCTTGAGTCTCTACATAGTTTCTATAATATTTGCATAAGCTCCAAAGGCTCCAAAGTAATCTATATTTAGAGAAATCGCCATCTTCATTAAATTCATGAGCAGAGTGAAAGTTCAAATATCACTCCATTTTATATTTTTTTGCCTTCCATCTACTTTAAATTTCTGGACTAGAATTCTCAGAATCTGGGTACTTTGTCCGTTGTACCACGTACATCAAAGTTCAAAGTAATTTTGGAATTTTGGAAAATTCATGCAAGCAAATTTTTTTTGAATAAATTGAAAGTGTGGTTCAGCTGTAGGGAAGGAGGAAAGCATGAACAAGGCACCAGGCTTGTGGATTTATTCTGTAGGGCTTTTCTGGGGAAATAATTTATGGGCACTTTTTGCCATTCTTTAAGTACAACTTTGTTCCATTTGTTTATTTAAAGTAACTATACAATATACAAGCGTATACAGTATGGAATATGCAATGTATGGAAAATTTGTTGGTTTGCTCTCCTTCTATGTTATACTGTTTCTAGTTTCCATGTACCATGCACCGTGTACAGTGTACAAACTGCATAAAAGATGTAGAATGTGTGCATAAGATTACACAAGTTGCTTTTTCGCAGATTGTGCAACACACACTAATATTTGCTTTTGAAGATCAGGCAACTAATAGAATTTTATATCAAAATAAAAAGCCTTCGTTATCGCCGATTCAATATGCAAGAAGGCAAGGTTCTTGCTCTTTTGTGTACCACGTCTTGAGTAGTATGGAGTATGGAGTGTGGAGAATGGAAAATTGAAAGCGTATTCAAGAAACTCATACATTTATAATCTTCTGTACTCTACACAAGATGAATATTATTTCTACCTCTACCTCTAATTTTAACAGAGATTGTGCAAGAAAAACTTGGTCTCTTTTTTGTTTGGTTGGTTGGATTTGGATTGCGTGTCCCTGTTGATTTTCATGTTGATGTGATTGCTTTGCTTTGGTTGGCTTTTCTTTACTTTTGCTTTACATTTAATTTTCCAAGAATCACTTTACTCCTATTCACTTGTGAGACGAGTTTTCTCTTTTCATTCATCTTTCATGGGTTGAATAGAGAAACGGAACGAAGATTGTCATGTGATTGTGCCTTGGGAGAGATGTACTGAGAGAGAGAAAGAGAGAGAGAGGCAGAGGAGCCAAATTGAAATACATCTATGTGGTGTATGGTACTTGTAATTTCAAGAGAAGGATGGGACAAATAAAATTGCCTTTCTCGCCATTTCTTCATGAAATAGGGAAGGGAGAAAATCAAAATCCAGATACATTTACAAACTCCGAACTCACCTTGGTATAATTTAATTGTATCCCATCTTATTTTTTTGAAGAAAAGTCAATCATGTTCTACGAAATATGTGCGGTGAGAGAAGATCCGTTTTCGTGCATGTAAAATGTACAATGTACATCCAACAGTACATGTAGATTGTAGATATTCAGACTTGGATTTGCACAAACTTTGAATCTTAGGTACTGAGTACGGAGTATTGAAAAGGGAAGGCATCACACTGTTCGACATCCACAATAAAATCACAGTGAAATGAACAAATTAAATTAGAAATGGAATCCACGATAATTGTTTCCAGTTACTTTTGCTGGCCATGATTTTCATGGCTGATTTTTCTACTGTGACTGTACACTTTACATTGTACACCGTACGTTGTGCACCAAAGCGTATTTATTATTATACATTGGCAAAGATCAGGTTTTCTCGAAACCCCTCTGCTTATTTAGGTCAATTCTATAAAAACATGAGAGGTTCAGTATACAGTGTACACTATATATATATCTGCAGATGTGTTTCGGCTACATTGGTTAGATTGAATTGAATTGAATGGAATTGTACAACTCTGGTTTGGATTGGATTGGCCAAAGATGTGGATTTAATTTAGGAAAATTTGAAATCCAGTCGTGTGGTCCTACCAATAAAAAAATCCGAGAAAAGGTCCAGTGAGCAAGCGAGCAAACGAACAAGCGAGCGAAGGAGATGAAGAAAATAAAAGTGAGTTGGAACATGGAAGATGGAAGTGAAGGGGAGTGGGAGAAAAGGAAAATATATATGGGAAACTTGGATGATTTTTATGGCCAAATGCTTTTATGGTTTACTTACCTATTCCTATTCAACTTTCGACTTCCACTTGCAGTCTTTGGGTTGAGTTGAGTTGAGGCAAGTTGAATTTTCTCTACACCCTACACCCTACACTCTAGATTCTAGATGTACATTGAACATTGAACATGTTTAGAATGTACACAGTTGGATTTGGAGTTGGAGTTGGTACGTTTGGCGAGATCAACAGAAAATATTGTGCATGTATAGTAGATTTGTTGCCTCGTATCTGCATTCTGCATTTCAATGTTTTACATGTATTATATAAAAATGTTTGTGCAGTACACAGTGTAAAAAGTAAATCGGTAGTAGTTGATACGGAGCATTATCGGTACACACATGGGATATCGGAATATGTTCAGTGTTCAATGCTCAATGTTCAAAGTACACAACTCACACATGTGGAGTTTGGTGCTTGATTTGTTCCTTCTTTTTGGTTCTTGATTCTTGATGTTGGTTCTTGGGTTATTGTGTTAAACGATGGGTAGGGAAAAAGTGAGTGGAGAAGGGAAAGCGGAGAAAACTCTCATTTCTCATTATATCCCTTTGGATGTGAAGTGTAGAGGAAGGAATAGGAGGAGGAATAAGTGGAGGAGAAATTTAGTAACCGCTTTTCAACGGAGAAATTGAGAGTAAGAATAAAAGTGAGAGTGAGAGTGAGGGTGTATACTTGTGTGAGTGTGTTAGTGTGAGAGGGAGAGACGACGAAAAAATGATTTCCTGAATTCACTTAGGTTGAGTGCGTTCATTCGATTAAATCGGCACTTACACACTTTTAACCGCTTTTGATTCCATCATCAGCACTGGGGATATTAGATATTAGACTTCCCACCTCCTCCAATAATGCACCATTTTTCCCTTTTCCATCTTCTCCACTTTCCACCTAGAACCTAGAAGTAAAAGGGAAAGGAAACGCAAACGGAACAACAATGCATGAAAAACATTTCTTTACCTTTCCTAATAATTTTGTGTTTTTTCCTGCTCATAAAACGTGCATTTCTTATTCATTGTTTCAGTGTTGATTTCCTTGTTTTAGATTTTGTAATTTTTCATCATATAAATTTCATGTCAATTGTTAATACAATCAAAAACCAGAAATCATATATTATCGTATGTTTCGTAGCTTTTTTTTTTATTACAGGTAGTAAATTTTACAGGATAAAAATGAAAGGTTGAGTCTTGAGCCTGCTAATTTGCAATTTACGTAGATTTTTTCCACCATAAAACTAAATCCCAATTTTGCTGTTTTGACTCTAGATTCAAGACTTTAGACTCTAGACTCGAGAGCTTTTGATAGCTATGTTATGATCGACGTTCAATGTTGCATGCGAAAACAGTCAAGTCGGTGAAGGGAAAAGAGAAAGTTTTTTAGAAAGGTGGTTCAAGCTGGAAAGCTTGAGCCTAGAAAGTAGACACACATTGAACACTGAACACTGACGTCCTATCCCATTCAAGTCAAGTGAGTAAAAGTTGATACAAGGTTTGGGAGTGAAAGTCACAGAGGATCGAGTACACGTGTACATATGTACATATTTTAAAGTGAGAGAGAAAAGAAACGTTCAATTTTAGATTATCTACTTCCAGTCAGAACTTGACTACTGACTGCTGAGTACGGACTGATATTCGTTCAACATTCAACATTCATGTTCACTGTTCACGTTCAAGTTGAAAGCTATTCCAGACAGGAATTCAAAAGAGATAAAAAAAGAGCGAAAAAGAGTTTTCTCCTTCTCCTCGTAAGTTTTTTGGGTTATAAAAATCCGACGTTGGTCTTACATAAAAATGGAATTCAAGATAGAAGATAGAACGAGGATCCAGGACGAAGTAAAAAAAAGACAGAAAGATGGTCTTTCAGCCAATCCTTAATTAAAACTTTTTCTAGCTCTCAGAATCTCAGAATGAAAATGAAGCAAGAGATTCTTTGCCAACACTTCTTTAGACTCGAGACTTGAAACTGGAAACTGGAAACTGTAAAATTTAGAATGTAGACTGTAAACTGTAGAGTTAGTCCATTTTTTAGAATGTTGAATGCTGAATCTGGACTGAGTTTTTTACGTGGATTTGTGCGTCTGTTCGTTGTACAATGTACAATGCAGAGCGCAGAGTGTAGACAGCAGACAGTTTGGTTTGGTGTGAGGAATATTCTGCGTGGGTGAGTTGCGTTGAGTTGAGTTGAGTTGGTTTGAGTTTTTAGTTTGTGCGTGTGCTGTGTATGGAAGTGGAAAGAAAGTATGAGATGATGGGAGAGAATGTCTTGGTATGTCTATATAAATCTGATTCTCATTCTGATTCCTGAGGCCTTTTTCTTTTTTCGCCTCTTTCAAATTGTTTTTTGGTCATTAGAACATTTACTCAACGGACAAGATAGGAGAGGAAGGGATGAGTAACATGGACTGACGTGTGACACATATACCCAATTTGCTCCAGTCTCTTTCTCTATATATCTCTCTCTCTATCTCATACTTACTCTCTTATCACTTTTCTCCCAGTTTTTCTCCTTGCTATTTTTTATATCCAAAGGATTGAGCAAGTCTTGAGTAAACTTTTTTTGCAAAAAGTTGTACTTGATATCTTGAGGTAGAACTTGGACTTGGACTTGGACGTGGATTTGGATTTGGATTTGGACTTGAATGTCAGTGGGTGTAGAATGTAGAATCAGCAAGTTTGGAATTTGGAGTAAGAGAAATTGAGATTGAGATTGAGGTTTCTGGAATTTCGATTGACTTCCATACTCCATACCTACAAGTTTAGATCAAACAAATTATTTCTCTTTCTCTACTCTCCGTTTTATAGAGATACCTTCCGATTCCCGCTTTTATGGACAGTGAATGAATTCAAGTGAATTTGATGTGAATTAGAAAATGTTTTTTATCCCTCTCTACTGCACATTCCATATTGGGCACTGGACACTGAGCACTGAGCACTAAACACACATGAAACTGTTGTTCACACTCTGAAATGTTAAAACCCATTGATTGCTTCTAGTTCACTTCTCTATGTAATATTAAATATGTATATGAATGTTCAAGGCTCCAAGTTACAGGTAAATAAGTCTCAATCATACAGAGAAAAGTGTATAGAGTCGAGCCTTTCATTCAATCAAACTTTGATTTGTCTACTGTATCGTACATTGTTCCTTCGAGCAAATGTCCAGTTGGTAAAAACTCTTCATTTCAATTTTCAATTTCCAATCCTTTCAAAATATTCGTTCATTATTTATAGATACCTATTCATTTATATTCTCCGTATCTATATTGTTTGTGTTCATTTTCCGGCATTCAAAGTTAAATTGCAGAATCAAGGATGAAAAGTTTCTAATGTTTCTAAAGTTTCTAATTTCAAATGATGAAATCAGTTTTCACTGTGCTCGTTATTGTTGTGGTGGAAAATTTATATTATCTGTGTCTGTAGTCTGTAGCCTGTACAAAATAAAATGTGTTATTAATCATTGTGCTGAAGCAATGGTACGACATATGAGGTTTTCATCACTATTCACTATTCAAAATTCAAAGTAGAAACAAACAATCTGATAATTATGATGACAATACGGAGTATGAAAGATGGAATATGGACATGATCAAAAGAGTACTTGAAATTCGGCTTTCTTTGACTTTGTGTATATTTCATACATTATAACTTATAGCACTTGAACCATATAAAGTGTGAGAACGGAAAAAATAAACAAGATTGAAAGGCTGTTCCAAATGATTCTTACACAAGTCTATTTTTGATTTTGGACCGTCGTACAATATTTTTGGATTTGAAATGAGCTTAACTGTGGGTGGAAAGTAGACTGTAGATTGTAGGATCTAGAATTTTGAACATTTAGTTGAGTAAAATGGAACATGGAACATGAAATAGAATGAGTACAATGGGAATGGGAATGGGAATGGAATTGCAATTGGACTTTATAGAGTTATTAGGAGGAGAGATGAAGTGGGGATGAAATTTGGACACCCTGCTGTTCTGTCATCTCCATCTTCACATCTTCATACCCATGTACATTGTACATGGTACGTTGTGCATGTAACTCTTTTCCCTACCTTTTCTACTCCTACAAACTCTCACTGCCACAAATACTCCACAACCTTGATGCTTGATTCAAGATTCGAGATTTCATCACAAGTTTTTTAACTTTCTTCGTCCCGACGCCACAACGCACTTTTGTTGAAATATGTTCAATGTTCCCTGTTCACATTAGGATATTTAGACATGTACATATGTTTTATGTGTGTGTTACTCCTCAATTGACTCGTGATTCCCTTTCTTCACATGTTCAAGATGTTCAAGTCATTCAGTGGACGATAAGTTTCCGTATGTACCGTGTAGAATGTACATTGTACAATGTATGAAGAGTGTATGAAGAGAGATAGATAGTCAGATACCGAAAGATTTAAATTATTATGTTGTACATTGTGCGTGGTTGAAGACGAAGAATTACTGGAATTCTTTGGGCCGGATAGTCCCAAAGTTTTTCAGTAGAGATGTACAAAGTAAGAAGTACGACGTTCAATGAACAAGGAACAACTTTTATTCTTATATGCATGTAAATTGTAGATGCGTAGATGTATGTTCCTGATGAAAGAAAGTATGAAGGAAATAGAAATAGAAATAGAAAAACATATCTACGACAAAGTAAGTATGGAAGAGGAAAAAGTGGGTAAAAAGTTGATGTTGTATTGTGGAGATATGAATGTGTATTGAGTATCCCTTCTTTTTTCAAGTTTCTTCGGTGGTGAAGTCGATCATCCACGTTCCATGTGTACAATAAAGTACAGTAAAGAGTATAGTACATGGCCATGGTCTGGGCTCTACATTCTACATCATGGGCAACAACATAATTTGAAAGAGTTCGTGCTCAAGTAGCAAATCACTGGAGTTCTACCTGCAGCGAAAGGAATCTCACTTGGAAATTTGAATGACTTTTATGAGCGTTGGCTCGAGGGAAGAAAAAATTTCAACAACTTTATACCTCTCCCAGTACCAATGCGAATAGGAATAGGAATACGAACTTGAATAAGAATAGTTACATACTTTTCTCTCGGTCCCAGTTTCCCCTTTCCAAGTTCCAGTCTGCACTCTACCGTTCTCTCCTGTACTGTACTGTACTGTTCTATTCATATCCTACATTTTTTCTTGCTCTCCAATTCCAATAATATATCTATTATTCCTCATGTTTTACATGTACATTGTACATTCTATGTTTTGAGGTATTGAAAATAAACATGACTTTTCATATCCCATGTTTTATTTTCCATTTCCTATATATATTATGCACTAGGCTCTCGACTCTAGTTTCTGGATTCTACATTCTAGGCTGGTTCAAAATTAGCCGGAGCTCTTCAATGAAAAATTAAAAGGGGTTTTCTTTAACTAAGCTGTTCTATGTTCTGTCCAAGTGGCCTTTGTTTTATCATGGAAAAGTAGAAAGTAAAAAAGAGAGCAAAAATTCTGAGAGATAAAAATTCCGAAAAATTTGGAAAAAACGACAAAAATTGTACAAAATCTAGAGTCAAACGGCGCAGGGCTACTATCTTTTAATCGCTCCATCTTATGTCTTGTGTTGACAGTGGAAAAATTTTGACCATCCTAAAGTATGCTTTTTCCCTTCGTTCTAGAATCTAGAATCTAGAATGTAGCATGTAGAATGTAGAATCTAGATACAATGACTTGTTTTTCTCCGTGATAGACTTGTAAGTTGAACTAACTGGAAATGTGAGTATCTCCCGCTGTGTCCGTCTATTCAGTGTAACCATTAACCATTATGAGGTTTTTCTTCCTTTCTCTCTTGTTCATTTCTGGTTCTTTTCTTCTCCGTCTTTTTCTGTTCTGTTCTGTTCTTGCCCACGTCTTCCGTATTAATAATTTGACTGTGAGAACGTTTCCGTAATGTCTTATTACACGGTTATTTTTACTGCATGTCTGAATGTGTTTCTCACATTCTTTTTCATTTTCCTCTTTTTATGCTCGATGCTCCGCTATTCAACATTGACTATTAACTACGTATATATGTATATTGTGTATATTGTATATGGTACATGCATCATTTTTCTTTGATTCCGATTTCCGACTCGAAATTCAATTTGCTGCAGACTGCAGTCTTCATGAAACTGAACGATAGGTAAATTCACAGTCATTTCGTGATTCGTGATACGTCAATCTCTTAGAAAATTTATTTACTTTTTACTGTTTATTGTTTATTGTTCATGCTTGGTTCTTTTTCTCATTTAAAAATTTTCAATTTCTGGTGTGAATTTAATTTAATTTCCACGATATAAAATTAAAATTACATGGTTACAAGCCACAAGTCACGGGTCAATGCATTTTTGTACAGTGTACAGTGTAGAACACATGCAGTTATGTGTAATGACCAATCATACATATGTATTTTTTATAGCTGTTTGTGTATTTTATTACGGGTTTATCATTTATCACTCTGGATTTATTTATTTATCAAGAAGCATTAGTTGGTATCTATCTATCTTTTTTCTTGGTTCATTGGTTGCTGGTTGATGGGTGAAGAGTGAAGAGTTAAGCGTTGTCCATCACTGTTTACTGTATGCTGTTTACTGTTTACACTAGAGAAGATTAAGATTACACTGCCCAATTCCCAATTCAAATAACATGGGAAAATAGAAAGTAGGAAAATAAACATGGAATTGGAATTGAAAAAAAGACATAAGAAAGGCTGGAAAAGAGTTGATGTTTATTTCATATACAATATGCAACGCATGCTATGGGTTGTGTATTGTGCACTCATGTATGCTAGATGGATTGATGCGGATGCATGTCATGCCGTGTCATGTCATGTCAAATTGCCGTAAAACTCACCGTAACACTTGACGCGCAATGATGTATTAACTTGGCAAGTTATTTGCACAACCATTCGTAACATATTTAACTACTGCTATTGCTTGCTCGCACCACCGAAATACCGAGACATCGAACCGAAATACAATGCAATTGCTATTGCATGTTTGTGTGGTGTACTGTTCACGGTAGAAACTTTTCATTAGTAAGAGAAAGAAGGAACGAAAGAGACAGGAGTAGGGCAGGTACAGTGTACACTTATGTGTTATGCGGCTACGTCTCAGCATAAATATGTAAATTTATAACAAGTTTGGAGTTTTTAGGCGCATACGGAATAAACATGGAGCAATTGAGCACCCAAAATATCATGGTGGCTCTAGATTCTAGATTCTAGATTGTAGGTTAAAGGTAGATGTAATAGATTTTGTGTAGAATGCACAGTGCACAGCTACAGTTCACAGTACACCACAAATTCCACATCGGTTAGTTTTCAGGGAATCCTGAACACACAGAACAGAACACAAGATACACTTTGTAAGAATTTCCCATGTCACTGAAAAACATGAAACGTGGATGATGATGGAATTTTAAAGAAGAATGTACGCTGTACAGATTATAGAGTGTATCGTATGAAGTGTACAGTTAGCAGTGTAGAGTGTACAGTTTACATGTAAACAGAGGGAATACGCGCCCATTAAGGTTTAAGACTTGACATTCATTGATAATAGTGAGTAAATAATCTCCGACGTTGACGACAGAGATAACTTTAACGACAGCTCGACATTCACCTACCCATCGAGCATCAAGAATCTAGAATCCAGAATCAGGAATCAAGAGCACATGCATATAGATATACATAAATGTCGAGATACATGCACATTGCGCGTAGTTATTAGCAGAAATGTCTATAATCCACACTAGTTATGACGGTATTATTGCTAGTAAAATGCCAGTCTGTATTTTTATGACATGTTAGAGGCACAGGTTGAGAGTTGCATTATTGAGCAATATTCATGTACGTCGTACATTGTACATTGTATATTCTATACAACCAATATACAATATTCCTTTGACTTATTTTAGATAGACTGTCTTCCTCGTTAACTGCATGACATGACATTAGACCATTAAACTCTGATACTATTTTACATATGCTACTTGGTACTTGGTGTATGCTGTATGCTCTATGCAGACGCAGAGACAAAAAACATGATCATATTGAGTTACATGCAACATGCAGTAAGCAACATACAAGATACAACATTCATGATACTCCGTACTTTGGCTTATACTTTATTATGCTGAAAGAAATTCTTTCAATAATTTATGAGACAAAATTTTCTAGTAAATATATAACATGGAACAGAATGTACACAAAAGCCAGAAGCTAAAACTAGATGGAAGTATCATGCTATCCTACTGTATTCGTAGTCTCGTAGTTCTTACTTGTTACTCTTTACATATTTTATACATGGATTAGATGAAGAACCTCGCAGTTCATATTTTATTCTAAATTATCGTCATCAGTCATCATGGATTTATATTACAGTGTATATAGCACCACATATAGATACTAGATACACCACTTTTGGAATGATGGTTTAGTATGGAGTTTGAAGTACGTGTAGAATTTTTGAACATTTTAGAGTGCAAATAATGAGTTGTATCATGTGTGTATTTACTGTATTTTAGATTCTAGCACACATGAAACTCTTGTTTTTTCTTCAATTTCCTCATCCTCTTTCTCCTCCCTCTCAGCTCATTTCCACACTATAAATAATGTATTCTAGATTCTAGATTCTAAATGTATACATCTTTTCATGCTATGCGTAGTGTGTTGTGTCTAAATATTTCCTTTACTTTACTGAGAGTCTCATTGACTTATTACGTGTGTTAATGTCTATCTTATATCATTAGTCCTGCACTCCTGCAGACTATGGATTTTCCCGTCTTGTCTGTCGTTTTCTCTTGTTTTTGCCGTCATTGGTGTTGAGTGTTTAATATTTAACTTGTTTACTTTAACATATGAATGGCGGTATATGATATTATATATTATGTTACGTAGCAAAGTAAACCACATATCTTCATCTTGAATCTTGAATGTTGATTCTTGATATGTCTTCTTTCCTCTATTGTCTATAGTCTTTTTTGATTTTTGATATGGAAGAGTTTTACAAAGGAAACAATTTTTTTATTCTCACTTCTTCAAGCAATGTTCAATGTAAAGTGTACAGTTTAGTCTAGTGATGAGCTGTGTCATGTCTTTCATCACAGACCGAATATCGAATGCATGTATTGTCAATTGTGTAAATAGGAAACAGTAAATAGTTTTTTTTGTTCTTTTACATAATAAAAGAGTCTGTCATTATTCCATGCATCAAGATTGGGATTTTGGACTTTGGATTTGGATTTGACAAAGTAATATCATATAATGACTGTTTAAACAAAGAGCAAGCCATTAAAAATCCAAAGCAAGCAAGTAAGCAATGTCCAAGTCCAAGTCGAAAATCAATGTGAGAGTAGTGAGTAGTGAGTAGGTATTCAACACTCAAGTATTTACCTATAATGTATACTTAAATATATGTATGTTTACAGTGGGATAGCAGATAGCTGGGCAAAGCATAATGTACCATGTGCAATGTACGAGGATGTAGGAGTGAGAGTTGTTGATTTTTGTTCAAATATCAATATCGTACCTACGCAATACACTACAGTACACTATACACTACACACGTCTACTTAAATGATTGTTTGATGTTTATAAAGGAACATTGTGAATTATGATTTGTGATTGATAAGATTCTAGATTCTAGATATTACCTTTGCATTTTGCCTGTTGATAATGGGGAGGGGAAAGTGACAAAGAGCAAGCAGCTTTGGTATATTTAGTACAAAGCATAAAGCAGTTTGGCTATACCTACCATACGTTTTACGTTTATATTTATATTTACACTGATGTAAATGTGTATTCCCATGCAGTTTAGACTTTAAGATTTTCTTATCTTGCATGAAAGTAGGAATGTGTAGTGAACAGTGTGTACTGTGTGATGCATAATGACTAATAATAGATATTAAAAAGAATAAGTAAAGCATATGATTATAAATATTATGTAATGTATAAATAGTAATGAGCGAGCTGAGAGTTGTACGGATGATTATACTTTTACTGATATACTTATCACTTATCACTGTTGACTGTACTGTGTACTGTGTAGAGTGTAGTATATTATTATGTTTATGATTTTGATTTGAATATAAATGGTTTTGGCGCTGTAAATGATATTAAGTGTGTGTAATATGTATTGATATGATGATAATGATGATGATGATTGTGTGCTTATGTGTGTATGTGTATGTGCTTATGTGTGTTTGTTTATCGGCAAGGTTTTATTTATCGATGAATATTCATTCAATGAGCACTGCACAATGTGAGTTGTGAGTAGAGTGTAGAGAGTAGAGACTAGAGAGTAAATATTCTGTAGTATGTGTAGTATGTAGGTATCTTCACATTTCATGTGTACTGGTAGTTAGCTAGCTCTGATTCTGATTTGAGCTCTAGCAGTTTCATTTTCAATTTCATAACTACACACCACACCACAGCATACACTGGAGAATGGAATGGAGCAGTGCCGAAAACCAATCGTCCTTTTCTAACCTTGTCCATTTAACTTGTGATTGTTCGTGAAGAGTAATAATATTCACATATAAAACATTGTTTTTTTCCTTTGACTTACCTATAGTGAAAGAGCTAGAGTATGTGTGCCTTCTGCCTAAATTAATACTTGTATGGCTGGCTGCTTTGTAGTGCTTACACTGATGTTCAGTGTACATGGTTCTTTGTACTACACCGGGTAAAAACATTTTTTTGTGTTAGATATTAGATAGAGGATAGAGTCAAATTATAATTTACATTGTGCATTCTACATTTTTACTTTTGTACTTTGATCCTGTACATCGTACATCAGGCATAATTATATCCAAATTCCAAATAGAACAATAATAATATACTAATACTAATAGTAAAATAGTGATAAGGATAGTAATGTTTCTTCCACTGCCTAGTTTCTAATTTCTAAGTGATCAGTCTAACTTGCTCTTGCTGTGTTCGGTTCGTGTGATAACAAGATGCTAAAAATAATGCACAAGTCTTGTTGTGATTCTTTCTCTTCTTCTTCTGAGCAGCTATTGCTAACAGTGTGACGCATTAGCACCTTTTCATTTTTCACTTCTCTAATGCCTCGCTGTGTACAGTGTATTGTGTGTAGTGTACAATGTTAAATATAATATAAAATATAATGTTTGCTCAAGTCTCAAGACTCAAGTTATAATACAACAGAAAATAGAATCATATAAAATACAAAGTACAAAACACAAAAGTAACTTGTGTTTTGTGATGGTGAGGTGAGACCGTTAATTAACTTTACACACTGAACACTGAACATACCAAGAACGTACGACGTACGTGTATTTAGTATTTACTTACATGTGTGTTTGTGTTGTGCATAAAGTATAAAGTAAAAGTATGGAGTAAAAGCGATAACATGGAATTACGTGATACAGATTTAATGCTATCGAGTTGGAGTTAAAATAGTTGCATGAGCATAATCATCAAGTTTTTAGTTCAGTACAGTTTTGGAAATTGAAAAGGAGTGCTGGATCGTGTTTTATTACCACAGTGCCATTTTTTACCCTTTTTCGTATTGTTTCTCTTTTTCTTCTCTTGTTTTCTCTACTCAGTTACTACATAGTTCTCCAGTTTTTTATAATAACGGTAATTCCGGATTTCTAGATTCTAGAGTCTAGTGAAAATTGTGAAATTGTGAAAACTCTGAAACAAAGTTGGAGTTCCAAGTTCCAAGTTGGATTATCTTGGAGAAATAATTGGTATGTTTAGTGTTTAGTTCATAGCTTACTATTATATAGATACCATACTTTTATTATAATAACCATGTCGAATGTAGAATGTAGAGTTTATTCATGCAAAAAATTCTGCTCAGAAACTGAATACTTTTTTCTCGTAGTTTTTTCACGTTGGGTGGTCAGGATAAAGTTTAATCTAGAATCTAGAATGTAGGTGTAAATTAATATGATTATCTAAACAATTGTCCAAAGTAAATTGAAAAAAGTTTGTAAACTTGTCTCTTGCCCTGATCACATTTGAGCATATCATCTCAACTTGTTTTAATTTGTTAGATACTGAATTCAAATTATAAATTATAATGATGGTCGTCCATAGTCAAGTATGTGTAAAGAGTAAAGTGTAATGCAGAATATTTTTATTCTTCCTTGTTTACACACTTATTCCCTTATTGTACATGTAGGTATGACGTACGTTCCGAGTATTAAAATGCAAAATGCAATTGTACTTACAATAATATATTATGAGAGTTAGTGTTTAGAGTTTAGAGGAACACAACGGTGAATGGCGTCGTTGACTTTTTATTGAAGGTTAACTATGAATAGAATGTTGAGAGTTGAGAATTGTAGCAACTTACTTGTATTCTTTTGTAATTGCTACTTCACTACAAACTACACACTCCACGCCACACTCATGTCTGAGGTCTAATGGATCAATTATTAAGCATTAGGTTTTCAAAGAGTTGAATGAGATTTAAATTAAGTAGAAGAAGACTAATTGAAATGACAGTGAAAATTTTGTCATGTTTCATTTTATAGAGAATAGAGAATGGACGATGCACAATGTTTATTAGGGATTAAGGATGACTTCATATGCAAAATATGAGGGTGTATTCAGTAGTCATTGCCAGTGTGCTCTGTACAGTTTACAGTCACCGCTTAAAACGGATAGTGTTTACAATTTACATTCATCATTCAATATGAGTTTTATAGTTCAAATAATAATAGGCATAATAATACACAAAATATTATGCGGGTATTCAAAACTTAAAACGGTGTTTTAGAAGTTGGAAAAGTTTTCTTGTGGATTGTATTATATTATTATACTGAACAGTGTGCAGTAGTACATAATTCACAATTTACTGACAATGGATATTTATTATTACGAAATGACTACTTAATCCTTGTTAGTCAGGCAGTAGTAGTAAAATTTGAAATGATATTCGAAATTCGAACGATCCAGATATTTTGATATTTTGTTTATGAAGTACATATTGAGGTTTGGAGCTTGGAGTACAGCTTTTACTTATATTATACAATATGCATTGTTAATTTTGTTGCACTGTTCCAGAATTTAGGCAGAAGTTTAAAGCAGTAGAAACTAAAGATGTATAGTGAAATACCTCTACAAGCATAAAAAGATTTATTGTACACACTACACAGTACAAAGTACAGTCTATGTTAATATGTCAGTGTGTCGTTTGGAGTGAGGTTGTAATCACCCTTGATTAAGTTGTAAAGTATTTAGTAGAGCAATAAACATTTATGCATTCATTTTCATTTGCTAAGAAAAGAGTTAAGAGTTAGAGGTTACTTTTACACTTTGTCATCCTCTTTGTCTTTTTCTGTTCCATTCCAGCCAGAAACCAAATTTTAAACTAGTTTAAATCTAAAGAGGAATTAATTTACAGACATACACCATATATATAAACCATAAAATTGACATAGGTTTTGTATATATTTTTTATGCTTTGTTGCATACCAGATTTCTGGTATAGAAAAGTAACTCTTGCAATTATCATGGATGACATTCGCGTAACATGATACAACTACGCTAAGGATAATGCTGCATTCATATTTTGCAATATTTATGAGCTTTTCAAGTTTTAAGTTGGACGTAACATATTGAGTGTTATGTAGTCCATACGCCATACTTAATACTCAAGCAAGGAATGAAGTGAATCGATTTGTAGTCCATGTATTCTACTTTATATTGAAACAAAGGGGCAATACAGTTTTTCTAAACTCTATGCTCAAATTTTTGAGTTGTCGATGTCATTGTCGTTTTTGTCGTCGTCTTCTTCTTCGTCTTCTTCTTCTTGTTTTCGCCATGTCAATCCTAAATAATAAATGGCTGAGTCATGTGTCACATTAATTTGTCCATCAATTCTCGTCGTCTCCTTTTCATTCTGGATTTTTACACGTATAAAAATGGGTTTTTTTCTCATGTACTTCTATCACTGTTTTGCAACGTGGTGTAAAAATCATGTGGATATTTTGTCGTCGGTATTATTTACATGTATAGTGTATAGCATTTATTATTATAAAAGACATGATTAAATAATTTCTTTTGAATGTATCATAATGCAATGTGTACATTAATGCTGGCGTTTCACTTCTCTTTCTTCTGATTTCTGATGGGGCTGAAAATGGAATAAAAAATCAACTTGATAAAAATGATTCGTCTTGTTATCGAATCGAATTGAAAACTAATGTGCCTTACGTAAAACTGAAGTAAAAACCACAGCACACACTGATACATAATACAATACAAACATGTATAGTATAATATGATACAGTGTTGAATTTGATTGACAGGCTGCTAAGAAACTCTAGAACCTTGTGTCTACACTCCACACTCTAAACTCTGCACACTGCACACACACACCTTTGATATAAGCTACTTTAATCGAAACACATGGGCTTTCACGTAGTTATCAAAAGATTAACATAAGAGTGTGGATTTTATCCGTAGAAAATGCACACATGCACAATCCACATCCCACGTCCATGCATTCTCAATTCTGGACGTGTTTTGTACATTGTAAATATTTCTATGCCTCTTCTTATATTTTTCTAACGTTTGGTGTTTGGTGATGACGGTGTATCCGGAACGTTCAAGTTGACGTTTCTACTTTCTACCGTAATCCATTACACATTGTATATCGTATGTACATTGCATACAAATTCCATGTTAAACTAATAGGGAAAAAATAAAATTACTGATTGCTGATTGCTGAAAATGTATACATTCTTCTTCTTCTCCTGCTTCTTCTTCTTTTGATTTTAATTATGATGATGTATGACTTTTTGGTTTTATAGCTAACCCCTTTAAATTAAAATATGCAACTTAATAGGAAATGTGTGCATATTTTATGCCTGACTTCCGTTCTCGAATGTCATAATATCTAATATGCATTCCTATTTCGTATTTGCCCATTTATATTTATAAAGTTAATAGCCAAGTATTGAATTTTTGTGTAGGATGAAACAAAATACATACATGTGTTGCATACTGCATACTGCATACATTTTATCAAGGTACAGGAATAATTTTGTCCTAGTAACTGCTAACAAAAGTCACAAGTCAGAAGCATGCATGCAACTCTCTGTCTGTATTCGTACTCGTATTCGTATTCCTCGGTATAAAGTTGAGGAACTTTGACAGTAAAGAGTAGAGAGAAAAGAAACTTGAAGCTTTTTTCAATGTAGAACATACAGCATGTTTGATGTAGCCTGTGCATTGTACGTTGTCCATGCATGATGTATGACATATGACCGACCATGTCCATGTCGATGAAAGGCCAAGCTAAACCAAACTCGAGACAGCTCCTTGGACTTTTCCAACTCTGTTCTGTGTTTTGTGCTCTGTGTAGCAGTCAAAATCAAACATGGTGAGGGAAAAAGAGAGCGACAGCGTGAAACAAAGTACCAGTCTCGGTTTTTGCTGTTAGGGATAATATTGTGTGTGTCAACTCGGTGTTGTACAGTGTACAATGTGCAGTGTGCAGTGTACACCCACTATATATTATTTTGTGTTTTTCACTTCTGCTGTGCTGTAGTGTGACGTTCATACTTTGTACACTTTGTTTCTTATTTCATTCTGTTCTGCTCTGTACAATGTTCTTTTGCTGTCTTGGTCTATGTCTATTCTCTAGTTTATTATTATCCACGAGATATATTATGAATAATGTAATAGAAGATCGATCAAGCGTTTGACATGTGAATTATAGGTGTCGACGCGTTCTTGGTGAGGTTTTGGTTTCATTTTACATTTTGCTTTCCATTGCATTTCGGTTGGTTTGATTTTATTTACGCCCTATTTTGTGGTGGTTCAACCAGTTTCAGTATTCACTGTTCAGCATTCAGCATACATTATAATGAATATGGATACTCGTATTTTTTGTCATCTTGTACATGTACAATGTACA
The DNA here is from genome assembly GCA_034698265.1 of Sminthurinus aureus. Classification (NCBI taxonomy): domain Eukaryota; kingdom Metazoa; phylum Arthropoda; class Collembola; order Symphypleona; family Katiannidae; genus Sminthurinus; species Sminthurinus aureus. The sequence goes on from JAQGBH010000168.1 coordinate 60,069, forward strand.
CTATGCAATATCAATAGTATAAAAACTATGTTGTATTGGTCTTTTCGTATTTGTATTAATATTTTGTATGCGTTTTCCTCTCTCTCTCTCTCTCTCTCTCTTGCTGTCTCGTCTTTTCCACACTCTCCATTTCATTTCTCGTGGCCCAACTTAATATTATTATCATAAATATCATAAATATACTGACACGCACTGCACTGTACTACACTGTTCTGCTCTGCTCAAACAGTTAATCTTGTATGTGGACGAGAACGTGTGCATTGTACATTTATAATGCGTGTTTTGTTAAGTAGGGGTCTCAATTCTCAAGTCTCAATATAATACAATAGTACGCGTGTTTCTCTGTTTTTCCTCATATACATTATACATCTTACACACACACACACTCTCATTCATGGAGAATATATATTTTTGTTTGATTTGTAGTTTGGAGTTTGGGTGCGCGCTATCGGTTTTTAAAGAGGAACGACAGGAAAAGGGAGAGGAGAAAAATACATGATATACTTCACCCTTATATAGCGAATAAAAAAGTAGAAAACTAGTAATTTAAGACTTTTGGAAAATAAATAAAGGTTAAAGCTAATAAAATCACATATTATTTATGTATAAGAAACAAGAGACCTTTTCAAATTTCCGATTTAAATGTGTAAGGTACACTGTACATTGTACACGTTCACTTGCATGTGAACTCACGAAAACGCTCTACATCCACCTTCTAAATTCTACATGTACGTGTTTAAAGTTTTTTCCCTGTGTTCATTGAGAAATTGATAGTGATGGATTACGCATAATGCGTAATGACGAGTTGATCTAGAGTTTACAATTTACAGTTTAGAGTTTAGAATATCGCCATTTCATTTTATAAAATGTACATAAAGCTCAGAGCTCAAGACTTAAAACTCAAAGCTCAAAATGTGAGAAAGTGAGCATAAGCATAAGGCACATGGAACATGGAGCGTGGAATATGGAACATAACTTATAAAAATAAAGGTAGGTGTAGTTTGTAGGTTGTACTTTGGTATTGTGGTGTAGATAGTAGATACATTATCCATTATCCAGTCGTGTCAGTATAAAATTGGTGTAATATATCCTCTAGTTTTTCATCTTCTTCGGCTCACACTTTGTGCCCTGAGGAGAACAATGTAGAAGGTAGAAGGAAATGAAATTTCGGGTGTTATATTGATATAAAATGCCATTTATGTATGATTATCAAGGATGAGACAATTTACTCGTTTGCTGTTGCCTTTTTTCAAAGTACATGAGTACATGATATGCACAAGATACCATGTACAATGTACAATGTACTTTGAACATGTAGTCTTCCATCTTCCACCAGAGAGATGAAAAAAGGCGACAGAGAGAAAGAAAAGGAGCCGTCTTTTTTGCTTCTCCCAAATTTAAGAGGTGACAAGCAAAACTCGTGTGCATCTTCCTCAGTTTCAATCTTGTTCAACACTTTATACTCTATACGCTATACTCTAGCTGCACATTTTATATATAACATAACGTATAATGTCTGGAGTCTGGAACAAGAATGAAAATGGATAGGAACATGAAAGAATTGCTGTATAATACAATATAGTTATTATCATTATTATTATTACTATTTCGGCGACAAAGACAGAGACAGAGCGCGAAAAGGAGAAGTAGAATGAGGAACAAGGAAGAGGATGAGGCACGTGTGTAGTGCGTAGTATAATATAATATAATGTGCAATGTACAACACACATTTGGCTTGCTCATTCTTTTCTTCCTTTTTCTCTCTCCATTTTTTTCTTCTTTTTGTCTCCGTTTCGTCCTGTCCACAATTTTGCATCCAGGATGACAGGGAAAAAGTGTAAAAAATACTTTTTGTCACATAACAAAATGATCAAGCAAATGCTGACATGATGATGCGGCTCTTTGCACGCGTGTTTTGTGTTTTGCCTCTCTTTCTTGTATTCTCTATTCCATTTTCTTCTTGTCACATGCTCTCTGCGTCAAAAATTTTCAACGACGAGACGGAAGAAAATGCTGAAAATTTTTTGATGGGGTTGTTTCTTATTTTCATTCTCTTATTCACTCACTCATATGCTATGAGCTTTGAGCTTTGAATAAGGAGCGTCTCCGAGGCCAAGTCTATGATATGCCTTAGCAAATCATGATGTAAAAAATCAAAAGAAGATGATATAAAATGTATGCGTGTGATGATGTCAAAGGGAATATGCAAAGGGAACTCGTACACGTGGACTGAGTTATGGTACAAATATAATCAAACATTTGTGCCCATTTACTAGTAATACTGACAATTTTCCCTGTAAAGTCCCACAAGTATAATTTCTAATGTGACCTTCCATTCATGTACATTTTCTGGGAAAAGATCCAACATCCAACCAATCCTCACTTATTCCATTATCGCATTTATTCGATTACCACTATCCTGGTGAAATTGGTCAGAGAGAGACAAAGTTAAAATACTTATCTATTAAATTGACAATCCAGTATTAATTTTTTCACTCCTTAACAAAAGTATGTTTTTCTATATTGTATATTGTATGTGGTGGTACATACAAAAATGGTTTCACATCTGTCAGTTTATTCATCCAAAAAGGTCCTTTAGATTTTAGATTCAACAGCTTTTCATCGATTTAGCATGCTCCATGTATAGTTTGTATACTGTGTGTACATATGTAGAAAATGGACGAGATGAAATGGGATTGATTTTAAATGATTTTGTATGTAGATGACGATTTTTTCCCATTTTTCATCGTACCCTCTCGGTCTCTCCCCCTTTTTCACTCTGTTCCTGTGCCAGTGGATTGTGGATGTGCTTTATCCTTTATCATTTATCAGTAATTTTATACTGTGAATTGAGAATAGAGAATTGAGGAACGTTCCTTTTAACATGATTATAGTGTTTTAGGATTCTATTTTGGGTGTAAATAGTGACATGCTTTAATGGCAGGTATTAGCCATTTGTGTACACAAAGTATCCAGTATACATATAATATATAATGCAAACCATAGCTGAAAAAACGGGATGCGGGGTGAACCGAAGAGCAGTCGAGACTATGTATGTATGGTTTGGTGTGTCATTTGGTGGTGAAATTACCTCAAAATTGATACCATAGACAATAAAAACTCTCAACTCGGTTTCTCTTCTCTCGCATTCAATGTGTAGGGGGTATAATATAGAAAATAGAGATATAGAGTCGTTAACCTAATTGGTACTTTTACACGGGGGCTTTTTTGTTTGTCCGTAGTCCATAATCTATAATGCATTTTGACTATACTCTCCGGTCTCTAGTCTCTAGCAAATCAATTAACAATTGAAATAATGTAAAAAAGTATGGGGGAAATGCATCAAGTAATTTTACGACTCTCTTGAGAGGAGACATTTTTTCAGGGATTTTTCATTCAAAAAAAAGTGATTGTGCCTGATGGCTGATGGTATACTTTGTACTTTGCACGTTATACTTCTAATAAATAAGAACCATTTGGATACATAATTCAAATCTTTGAACTTTATAATTTACCGTATATACAGCTCCACTTTTTGAACAGTTTGTGTACCATTATTTTATCACTATACTTTTGGTAATTCTGGTAAAACCTACTGTACTGTATACCCATTCCGTTGAGCTCAAATATAATATTATAGGTAATTTTGAAATGATTAAATATTCATTTCAAAATGACCAGCAACTTAGCAGTAATTACGTATAAATGGATGATTATTGACTCCAAAAGTACGTACGATATTAATTTTGTAGGACGCCAATTATAGAGGATGTATCTTCTCTATTGAACACGTGGAATGTTTTTTTTTACTTCAGCATGACATTGTGTAATGTGTAGGAAAGACAAGAGACGAGAGATCATGTTACCAATAGAAAAAAGACAAAAGGTGTTCCAAAAAAGCAATGCGTGTGTCCGATACACTCAATATTTTTCTACAGCCAGACAAGCTTTACGTAGATTGAAGACTCTAAACTGGGTACGATCATGGAAGAGAAAGGCACGAAGAAAATAAGTTGATGTTAGAAGTATAAAGTATGGAGAATGAAGAAAGCCAGTTACGATAGGATTTTTTCAGGATTCACATCCACTTGCAAAATTATGTATCGACTTCACAGTCAGTTTAAAAGGATGAAATAGACCAGGGCTAGGAATATCATACAATGTTGTACGCTGTATAACATGGACAGAGACAGACAGTCGTTGTGCGTTGTGTGTTGTGTGTATAATAGATAAAAAGAGAAGAGAGCGAGAGAGCAAAAAGGAAGAAAAAAGGAAGATTACGTATTACATTACTGCAATGAACGATGAACGTGTAACGTATATTGTTATGTGTTGTATTTTGTATGATGTTTAGTGTTTAGGGTGAGGAGTCGAGAAACGTGCTGATTTGGCCATATTTCATGTCGAGTAGTTTCATTTCCCTGACTGTTCATATTATATTTTATGCATTGCTTTCCAAGTACATTGTACATGTACAAAATGCACGCTGTACCTACATAATATATAACTCATGTATTTTTACCTTCTTGTCCTCCAATATGTAATATTTACAAGTACATGAAGATTGTTACGTGGAGGGTGTAGGATGTACGTAGTTGTGTAAACTTGACTATTTCCAGCAAATGTGTGCATAAGCATGCATTTTATCTATTATTATTACATGTACAATGTACACTGTATATGGTACCTAGTACATAATATCCTCTGCATCATTAGAGAGAGAGAGAAGAAATATTGCTATTATAATACAGTGTCAGGAATATAAGATGAAAGTACGTAGTGTCCTTATAATAATAATATGTACCGCGGATATTGTGTATTGTATATTATTTTGTTGTTTACCACTCACCATTTAGATACTATAAACATAGATATGTACATCTTTGCAGTACACATGTATGGATTTATCTAAAAAATATGGAGAGCTTGGGTCTTGGGTGAAGGTTGCTGAAAAAAAGAAGAATGAATTTATAGAATTCTGACTTACTACACCGATCACGCCAGGAAAGCTAGCATGAATTTATATCATTTTCTCTCGCGATCCCTCTCATTCTGATAACATGCAACATACAGAACAAACAGTTTTGTATCATTTTTTGCCTGTGTGTATGAAGGGATCAGACATGTATGGTGTGTATTGAGTACTGTGTATATGAGGTACATAAGTAAGAAAGAGATGTGTAAACATTGGTAATATTAGCCTATTGAATATCTGTCTACATGAAATTTATACGTGTAGAGTGTAGAATGAAGAGTAAAAAGAAAAAGCATGATAATATAGGAAATAATGTAATAAGTCATTGCAAGAAAATCTACGTGGATGTACTAGTGCAGTGTTAATGTAGACACATGTTTTGTGTATTGTGTGCTGGATACTGTACGAGAGTGATGCTAGATGCTAGAGCTTTTATTATAATAGAATTATATATGGCAGAAACTGGAATGAGAATACGTGAAGTAACATATAACATGGAATAGGATTTTTTTTGCTCTTCCCATTATTCATATTCTTAAATCAACTTTCATGTTCAATGTCCATGTAGACATTGCCCATTATATTATAATATTATGTAGCATATAATACATTTAACACTTATAACTTAACACCCATGCTCCATGCTGGACCAGGTTTCGATTTTGAGCTGTGTGAATGAATCTAATACTAGTTACAATATATACCTATTTGTCTGTTTCCATCAATAGATTTTTCATAAAAAGCTGCTAATTTTATCGTGATACTATACACATGATAGTATATAGTATGCTTTTCAATTAACCGGATATTTTTATATTTGCATGACTTATAAAATAGGAGATAAATAAAATCCTATTTCATAAATTAGTGTGTCAGTTGTCCGTCCAAAGTTAAATCAATGAAATTAATTTTCTCTTATGGACTCAGCTATTGTTATTGTTACAAATTACTTATTTTTTCATTACTCTAGGATTATTGATTACAGTAGTACAATAATGATAAGAAAAATTATAGGTATTTCTAATGTCTACGCAGATAAATTTTTTTACAAGCAAGTTAATAATGCTAATAAAATACATAAAAATGCAGTTTCAACGAGCTTGCAAACGCTTTATTTTTTATTGCAAAGTCCTGAAATAAGTCAGGTTGGACGTCCCGTTTAGGCTAGTTTTGACATTCGATACTCGCGTTGGAACAATCCTAATGATATGGATTAGAATTATGCCTAGATTTCTGTCGAAAACTAAAATACTTCATATTTTACATTTGCAGACCCCTTGAAAAATAGCTAAAATATAAAGTCTTTTCACAGCATATAGGACACGCGACTATTTTTTGTGTCGTGCTGAAAAGTATAATCATTCAAGTTGGTATGAAATAACTTGCAATAAAAAATATTTGAAAATGGCTATACGATATATATATATATATATTACTGGATGCTCTTTGGTTGGCTATGAGTCACTGTTTGTTTATTCATTATACATAGATTAAAGAAAAATGTGTTGACAAAATTGACAATCGACTTTCTATACTTTTGAGCAGAGAGTGAACAGAGACATTCAACTTTAAAGCTCCTTTTCTCTGTACAAAACACAAAACACGATATGCATCAATATAATAACAATATTTTGTTATGTTAAAAACAATTTTCAAGTACTGTAATCAGTACGATGCGTTGATGATGATTCATTAATTTTAATGAGTTTGTTTTGATAAATTGTTCATTACCATACACACAGAGCACAAAATATGCAAATACACAATACTTGAAATTAATCTTGCAAGTTTTTCTCACATCTATTTATAAATTATATACGAAATATAATTTATTTTCTGCGTGTTATATTATGTAGATGGAAGATGGAGAGTTGATTATATTTATATTATTGTAAATTGTAAAAGTGTTGAAATAGATTGAGAGTTGAGAGAGTCTTTATTACATAGCAGTTTCCAGTTTCAGCATGGTATTTCTTCACAAAGTAGATCAAAGTTGATTGTGTTATGGCTGGCTGACTTGAAAATCATATGGGGATATAAAATTACACAGTGCTATTTTTAATTTTTATATAAACTGTAAATGGGCATCGGAAAACGGAAGTTTGATGGTTCTCACGATGACATTTGATACACACCATGATAAAATATGAAATAGAATACAAAACATTTTAGTGGTTTATAATTACTTTACATTATGCACATTGTGTAGTTTTCGTGTAATATAAAAATCATAACTGGTTAGCAATAGCTCTCCTTTTTTTAGATATCAATTATATCAATGAATGTTTTTGCGCATTTCATACTTCACACTGAGCTTTTGATGAGTGTAATGTATATAGTTCTATTCGTTTTGGAAAAGTTTATCATTTCCAACTGATTATTGGTGAGAATAGCAGTGAAAATCTTCTTGCTAAATTGTCTAGTCAAAAATCGGAGATCGTTTTGTATAGTGTTATCCACCCAATTCAATAATCCCGTTATGCCGTATACGAAAGCACTAAAGGCTTTTGACACACTAATCGTACAGTATTATGAAATACATTTTTGAAATCGTTATAACCTAACTCAGACCGTGGGGTATGTTAAAATGACCCTTGACCTATCTTGACCTTACGTATTATCTAAAAAAGTGCATGGAATTTTCGCTGCAGTTTGTTTTTTGAATTTTTTTCTCTATGACTATATGCTGCCATATATACTACGTAAAGTCTAATCTCTCCGGACTTTTTTTCGCAAACGCTTCTCTTCCATAGCTACATAGTGTATCGGAAGAGAACCTTTTACGAAGTACTGTTCCGTGCAGTTTTTTATTTACAGAGCAGTATTGACAGGCATTGTTAGTACATAATGCGAATGTTGTTGGACTTTGTACAGTGCATTCTGCATCAATGTCATAATAATAATAATTATTATTATTATTGATTACGGATCATTTCTTCCTTCCACATAGAGAGGACG
>JAQGBH010000169.1:0-67776 GCA_034698265.1 Sminthurinus aureus
TTCAAATCGTTTTCAGAAAATCCGAATCAGTCCCGATTCTCTTTGGTAGACCAATTTCTATAAAATTGGCCTTTGTGAAATGGAAGTGTGACTCGAGTTAAAACAGCAAACGTTGTGATAGAAACTGAGACTCGGGAATTCAAATACAAAATAGCTCTAAATGAACTCCAGTATTGTTTGGAAATGGTACAAATTGTGGGGCGGTTCAACATTTTCCCCTTCACTTTTAGCCCAAGTGCGGGAATAGCGATTGGTAAAAGTAGCCCAGCTCAAGGATCGAAGGGTGGAAAATATTGGGCGGTTGAAGTTTCTGCTCTGTGGAATATTTTAATGATTTTCCGCCTGTTCCTATTTAACTTGACCATTGTTGAGGAATTCATGAAGACAAGTTTTCATAGTTTTTCGCCGCAACTGGCTCAACTCTGCCTCCTTACGATCATAACATTCATCTTCACTTTGTTCTACTTGGAGTACGTGTCCGTGCTCATTGCTCAGCCGGCCAGCCACATTCTCCTGCTAAATGGACTGCTCAAACCCCTGTATACAGTTCGAGGAGAGGTCAAAGGTCATGGCGGGGTCAAAGGTCACGGGCGAATAAAGTGGTTGAAATACACGATGAGAGAAGCATACATGATGCTGGCTCCCTTCTACATCTTCGGCTTCGTTCTGGTAAACCCTCTTTTGATGATTCTGCGCCCATGCTCTTGACCTCTCTGACGGAGGTCACAACCCGATTTATTCCCATGTACAGACCTGCCCTATTCCTCACTTTAGGTTTTACGAAGATTACCCCGGAGGACACTATTTTTAGAATTTTTTGAGTGACAATTTTTAAAAAATCAGTACGGCCAAACCGCGAACAGGAAAAATCAGAAAAAAATCAGAGAACCTTTTGGTAGTCTCAAGTTATTGAAAAAAAATCAGCGGGTCTGAAATCCGCCGTATCCGAACTTTACGGCGGAAAATAGGATCCAACAGGAATATTGTTTTTCCAGTGAATTCTAGCAAAAACTCTTTCCCGCCGTAAAGTCCGGAAACGGCGGATTTTCGACCCGCTGATTTTTTTTCACTAACTCGAGACTACCAAAAGGTTCTCTGATTTTTATCAGATTTTTCCTGTTCGCGGTTTGGCCGTACTGATTTTTTAAAAATTGTCACTCAAAAAATTCTAAAATTAGTGTCCTCCGGAGTTATCTTAGTAAAACCCGGAAGATGATCGATTTTGTCAAAATGACACAGTATAGGAAACAGCTAAAGAACCCACCTTTCATTTGACATGTCGACCATGAAGATCGGTGCAGCCGTTTGGGAGTTGTGAGCCCTGCGAGATGACACTTTTTACAAGATATCCCTTTGACAATTACCCCATGTCCTTAAGACTTGAGACTTGAGTGACTTGAGACTCGAGTTTTCAGTACAGTAAATAGTAATAAACTAATGACACATTCAGTTTTAAATTCATATTCATTTTCATATTCATGTTGTTTTCATTATTCTATCTATGTAAAGTACAAAGTATCCTTTGTCTTCTTACCAACTATTTTAGCATAGGAGCAACGTACTTATAATTGAGAAGGAACTTTCATCCCTTTCTCCGAAAAACTCGTGACTTGTGACTCTTCTCCATTCTCCATTTTCCATTCTCCCTTCTTCTGCACTCAATAAAACTAACAAAAACTGAGCTCTTGTCTATTTGTTAGTAAATACATAGAGCATAAGTTGTATTTTATTATAATGATGACAGAATACAGAATACAGAAGGATGTCAATGTAGAATATTCTGTACAATGTACAGTGTACAATGCAAAATAAACACACTGTCAACCAAAGACTTTAGACTTTAGACTGTAGACTCATCAACACTTTTTTTAAATGATGGAGAAAAATTTAGTCCCCAACTTTTGACGCTAACTTTTCTCATTAAGTTTCCGTCTTTGCAGCTCAGCTAAGACTGGATTGAGCTGGAATGGACTACGAATTTTAAATCACGAGTGTACAGTGTACACGGTACACTGTTTGTAGCTTATAAAATGTGCAAATTACAAAATATATCACGATGTACGCTGTGTAAACATCTCTATCAGTAGCTAAATGAAAATTCTTGATGATCTCTCATTCATGGTCATAATTCATAATACCAACTGGAAACTTGAATTCACCGTCGGATTTCAATGTATTTAGAATTAGTGCATTTAGAAGAAAGTCCAGAAAGTACACTGTCCTCTGCTAAAAATCTTGACACTCATTAGCAAATAATTTAGAAATTTACCGGCTATGCTGATAATTTTTGCTTGATGTATATATTTAACATGTAAAATAAATCTTAAAATCTTTATATTTTACTAGATACTGAATGCAGTTCATTTGCAAAATGTTGTCGGTATGAACTTTCTCTACTCCCTCCCTCTTTGCTTTGAGATGATGTTTTTCCTCTCCCCCTTCAAATGAACCCAAAATCTTCGGTTCAACTACAGCAAAGTAATTTGTTAATGTTTCTAAATTAAACATGAACAACCAACTAACAAGTAAGAATGCTGAAAGCATGCTAAATACTTTTAAAACAACTTGTTACAAAGTACCTACTCAAAAATCAAAAGTTAGTCAAAGTATCCAAAGTGTAGTAGTGTAGTACCTGGATGAGAGGTAAATCGAAGCTAGAATTCTAGGGAAAAGCAGAGGAAACTTTAACTGTTCAGAGTTCAGAGAAAATAATATGATTTTACCATACTTTTACCGTTAGCGCCGTCAAAATATATACTGTATGCTGTACACTCTACAGTGTACAGTGTAGTGTGTGTAATGTCAAGAATCAAGAATCAAGAAGCTCGTATGATTGGTGTATCTTGCCCAAGTTCAAGAGAATGGAACACAAAGAAAACCGGTTGAGTGTCGAGTGTCGAAGGTTGAGTTTCGAATGAACGTTTACAGTTCATAGTTCATAGTTCAGCATTCGTGTTTGTAACAAGTGGCAAGGGCACAAGGTCGTTCTATCTGTACACGGGAACTCGTGCTGGGATACTTTGAACACTTTAGATTATATACACATACACACTTCATATTCTATGCAATTAGCCCGACGCTTTCCCTCTTTCCTCTCTTCAAATATCATGCATGTGTGCACATCCTGGATCCTGGATATTACATCAAATGTACTCTTAATTACATGTTACATGTCATCCATTACGAATTACAAAACAGCCAATAACCAATGGCAATGTTTTAACCTGTTCTAGCCAAGAAAATTGAAACAAGGAAGAAAGGTACTCATATACTCTACTATGTACACTGTACAGTGTACACTTTCCGTCTTTATTCTGTTCCCTGTTGACTTGAAATAGACACATCTGTTGATATTTTCAAGTATACTTGAAGCCACTATCGTTATCTACAATCTACAGTCTACAATCTACACCATAGTGATATCTTCTAAGTGGAGAAAATTAAGGTTATTTCACCCAAGGTGGTGAAAATTGAAATAGAAAATCCATCCAATTTCCTACATTTTAAGGGTACTTGAGGGATTTGATTGGAAATTTATTGGAATTAAATGTGGATGGAAATTCTAATTCTAATTTAAGTGCAAGGAGGAAGAGATATTCAGTAGTGAGTAAGTAATACCGTAGGTACAGAAGTAGACATGAAGCGTATAGATATGTATTTGTATGTTGAATGTGGAAATAATAACATTCATGATCCACATGGGATTATCAAACGTCGTTGTGGTTTCAATTACTTATTTGATGAAGCTCGGCAGTTGTCTCTACATTCTAGACTCTAGATTTTGGATGCTGAATGGAAACGGAAGAATTCAAGGTTTTTTCAAACAACACAATACACAATACTTAATACTCCACTCAGAGTGCAGCGTGTGCACTGTACAGTATTAATATTTGCCTAGTAGGCATTTTCAACTGTTGCTCTGCAGGCGGATCCAATGTCCAATCCGGTTTTTTGAATAAAGAGAGAGATTTGGAATAAAATTCCGTACAAATTTACAACTTTTAGTCTCACGTCTTGTGTTTTCCAAACTCTCCAATTTTTTCACAGAGACCATTTTAGGCTACGTTGAATACTGAATACGTACAATAAATACATGGTTCTTGGTTTTGAATTTCACATGTTCCGTGTTCGGTGTTTGGTTTTCTCATTTTACATAATTGTATGCAGTATGGAGTATGGAGTATGGAGCAAAATTTAATCATGGGTATGAAAAAGGTTGACCTCGTTGTAAAAGCACACATTGAAACTGATGTTGATGTTGATATTGTTATTGATATTGACACTGATAGCATCATTTGGAGGGAATGCAAAGCGGATTGGTCCGATTTGTTGCCAAAAGCAAGAACAAATTCCAATTTGAATTTCCAATCTTTGTATTTCTAATCATTATATTAATCTATTCCGCACGAGCAAGCTAAAGGGAAAGTAAAGAGCAATCAGTATTTTCAGTTTTCGATTCTCGATTAAAGCATGCTTTTCAAATTATTCACATTGCTTCCATCTTCCATTCTCGTTACTCGTTATTCGCTATTTTTTACTCCAATATTACAAGCAAAAATTCTTGGATATTCAGCTGACATCAGCTTTTTAATACGCTGCGTATAGCTTAAAAAGGAATTTGAGGTTTTTGGTTTTAAACTCATAATAATTTCTCAATGTCCAGCAAGGCAAACTGATCACTGATCACTAATCATTGGTCATTGGTCACAATTCCAACTCTAAGTTGGAATTCATTCAATTTTCCTTTCATTTCCATACATATTGTTTAACTACAAATCATGAAAACAATGAGGCTGAAACAAATCAAATGTTGACTGTTGAATGTTGAATGTGTGGTCTGTGGACTGTGAACTGTGAACCATGATCATTGATCAAGGAATCCCTATCCAATTTATAAATGAGTAATGAGCAAACACCACATATCCTTTCTTGTATACTGCATACTGTATACATGCACTCACATTCCAATTTCCGCTGATTATGACCGCCGTTCTGAATCAGCAGAAAAATTTCAACGGAAATGGGTAATGGGAAATGGTGAATTTTTGGACGGGATGTAAACCGCCATCGGAAATTGGGATAGCAAGAGGATGCTATTTGCTATTGACTACTGACTGTATGAAAAATACATGAAATTACTGGTGATTGGATTTGTTAGCAGGGAGAAAGGCGAGGCTTTTAGTACTTTTAAATAATGCGACGGATCAAAAAACCAGGAACGTAATGATTTCATCATTCAAGTTGATAAAGCTCTGTGTAGAATGTAGAATGCAGACTAAAGGCGGCATTGTAAAAAGTATAAAAACCGCGACTATTTAACAAACCCAGCCAAACCAAACCGAACCAAGCTCTTTCTCTGGAATCTAGAATCTAGAACCTAAAATGATATTACGCTTCTACCCTTTGTTTAATCATGACATTAATCAATTACCTCCACCGCCTACGGTCTAAAGTCTACGGTCTACGACAACCGCTCCAAAAGAATTCAGACAGACAGACATTGAACATACATCTTTCAATCACCTTTTTCCTTTTGTCTACAAAATCATCGTCATCGTTATCGTTATACGCTAATGATAATAAATTACTTGTATGTAATGAAATTTCACGTTCTTTGTTCTACGCATTAACAATCTTTTTATCCTCCATTGACCGACATGTACAAGGTACATTGTACAATGTACGTATTATGTCGTTATTAGATCACCTTTAAAATGCGCCTAAATAATCTTTTCTCTTGCTTTTCCATTTACTTGGGATTTTAGTCAAAGAGCAATAATAGTCTTAAAGATTTTTAATTTTTCTATAAGAAGATCTACAAATTGGAAAACAATAGTGATGAAAAGGTGAGCCTACAGCCTCCAGCCTATATTAGTCTACCGTCTACCATCTACCATCTACCATCTACAAAATTACTTAAGAAGGCACTAGACACCAGGCACATTAAGTCATTACTTTCTCTCATCTTTCAAGAGATTTCCCTTTCATGCCACTTTAACTAATGTAAAACACTTATTTACAATGGATTAGTAAACTGTAACCATAAACTGTACAATGTACATAAAATTCACAACAAGTGTAATATGTAGAATACTAGAGAGAAAAGGATGGGAAAATATCTATCTACTATCTACGTCGTATTTCTAGTTTCTCACCATACTCATTACACATTACACATATTTCATGCTTCAGATTTTAATGAAAAAACTTTAATTTTACCAAAGCAAAGAGGAACGAGTGAGTGAGAAAGAGAGAGAGAGAGAATGAGTGGAAAAGATGAAAAACACATGGACACTCTTTGAGAAATAAAAGCTGAAAGTAATACTGTGAAAACTGGTGGTATAAAAGATAAAGATAAGGAAGATGCAGATGGAGACTGTGTTTGTGCTTGTGTTATTACACATTATGTGTGAGAGGATGAAGTGTGGGAAGTGGAAAGGAGAAAGGAGAAAGTGTAAAGACGGTGGAGATAGTACCGGTAGATAGCTACCGATTTTCTCCATATGGTTTCATTTCACCATCTCTCTATCCTTTTTATTACGTAGTACATACAGTACATTCAGTAGTACACAGTACATAGTACATAGAACCTCGAACTTTTTAGACGATGAGAATGATGATGATACATGCGGGTGTACATTAAATTAGACGAGGCAAAAAAAGTCCTCATCCTCATCCTTACTACTCACCGTAGACGGTAGTACTCACCTTCATTTCCTTTCTCTTCTACTTTCTCTTTCCCCATTACTGTCTTTAGTTGAATGTAGATCCTAGATTCTAGATCTAGAGATAGTTCTAGAATCTAGATTCTACGTTCTGCATCCTAAAGTCTAGAGTTTGTAGTGTAGGATGTAAAATGTGCAATCCGCAAACAAGAGTTTTGGTAGTTTTGGTAAAAGAAGTTTTGAATCTGCATAGCTTTTAAAGCTATTTATGTAGCACTCTTCACATGGTAGTTGTAGGTTATAGTTTGTAGTTGAACTAGTTCCTTTCTAAATTTTCATGTTTCCCTTTCATTATTAAATGTGGAACCTTTTATCTAAACTCCACTCAACTCGAATCAACTCAACTCCAGTCTCGAGTCTCCAGTCTCGAGTCTCCAGTCTCGAGTTTCCAGTCTCGAGTCAAACTCGCTTCGACAGCTTTTATAATTATTCCTCCTCATAAAAACTAACTGAATGGAACCTCTTTTCTCATTAAAATTACGTTGGCCTTTTAAAAAGGACCATACTAGGTAAAAAAAATTAACATGTGAGTTTTACACAAAAGTCTCATGATTTTGTTCCCTAGATTTTTAATACAAATTTGTAAGTGCTTTTTGTCTAGACTCTGGATTCTGGATTCTAGGTTCTAGATTGTAGATCCTAATTATTTCCACAAATGCAGAAAAGAAAGGATAGCAAATAAAATATCGAAGCTAAAAGCCCTTTTTTAAGTTTATTGAGCAGAGTGAACTCCATCATCCTATTTTACTCCTCACATCTCTCTCAACTCTCAACAACTACATCCGAAACAAATTAATGAGATGAGAGTCTTTTATCTTTGATGAATAGAAGATGACTGAAAGGAGTTTCAAAATTATGAACCTATACACTGGAACTAAAACTTCAATTAATAAAAATGATAAAACGCTGTATCAACAGCTTTACCAAATGTTGTGGGATGATATCACCAAATATTCCCAGTTACATCGAAAACGGGCCCTTGGGTGTCTAGTTTCTAGTGTCTACAGTATAGAGTATGGATTGTAAATGTCAGAGGTGAAAATCGTAGAGGAAAGTACATATAAACTGTTGACTGGTGGGCTTACTGACAAAAAAAGGATGATACAATATATTTTGTTTCTGGTAGCGTGAATAATGAATAATAAATCTACACTGACAAATTCAGGGAAGGTTTTATCTTTTTCCTTTCTCCCTTTTATTTTACCCCAAGAAAACTGTTAGCTTACTGTATGAAAGTTTGTGATTTTTGATGATATTATTGTCGCGGAGATTTAAACTCAATCAAACGTCAGCTTTCATTTTAATTTTGTCAGGTTTATCTCAAAATCCATGAGCTATCGTCCCGCTCATTTTTTTCAGAATTTTCATGCACCCAATTTTTGTCGTAAGTCTAAAGCACCCACAACCCACAAATTGAAATACTAGTCATGTATAATGCATGAAACATTATGCATAATATTTTGTCGGTGTCAAATTCAAAATGTAAACCCCGATATAAAATACAATGTATGCTATGAATATTTAGTGGGTAAATAGTAAATACAAAAAGAATATGGAATATATATTGAAATGTATTCAAAAACATTGGCTTACGTGGTAGCGATCCAGCGCGATGGCTGTGATTGAAATTGTGCTCACAAAAATGGAAGTAGCTTGGAGAGAACCGAATAATTTACAGAGGAACACTGTTCTCCCAAGTGGCCAATACTGCGTTAGTATCTCCATCAAGGTCAAAGGCATTGTAATTACACAGAGTAGAAGGTCGGAAACCTGTTAAACAAAACAAATTAGTATTTACTGCTTTACCTAAGTTTTTTGAATAATAAGTACAATCAAAATCCATTATTTGATTTAAAAGATGAGCAAAAATAAAAGTATCTTTAGTTTACATATCCACAATTTTCTCGGAGCATTACGTTAAAACATATGCTTAAATTTTGGTACATTAAGTATTTTTAAATTCTAACAGGTTTTTGTAAACTGTAAACTGTAAACAATATCTGAGCTCTGAACTCGGAGTATCATGATATTTTTGTCTGCCTTTTGGAATCAAATTGAATGATGATATAAAAAGGCTTACTCTTAGAAAAGCATATCATACATACAAAATAAAATCTGAAGTTCTGAAAAAGCTTTTTAAAGCAGCTAAGCTTACATTAGGAATTGAATAAAATATACGATAAGCTGTTGGACTGTATTATGTAATGTATTATGTATATATGAAAAATACAGGAAAAAACAAAGGAAATGTTATGGAAATGTTGACTCTTTCATCACTTTCTTTCAAGTTTTCAACTTTCCTGGAGCGTTGAAAAGTGGAGAAAAGTACTAGAGAGACTTTTGGAAAGGAACAAAATCCTGATATTATGTTTACTCATGCTTTACGACGTAATAATATATTATACAGTTTGAGAGACTGTCGGATGATTGATGAAGTGTTTCAATGTTCCAAGCAAGTCAAGGCAAGACAGGGCAAGGTAAGTGTATGAGCGGGAAAGGAGAAAAGGAAAAGTAGATCATGTACTCAGTATTTCACATCACAGTTATCCCCATTGTCAGTACATAAAACAGGAATGCAAAATATTTACTATTCAGTCTACCTCCCGCAGCAGAACAAAACTTGAAAAAGATTGTCAAAAGTACAAAAGTATCTACAAAGTACAACAAAAATGTATCAAGTTTTAAACAAACACCATCAACCATCAGTCAGTCAAATCTTCTTGCTTGTTTTCTACCTTCTATGGTACATGGTGCATGGTGCATGGAGCATAGAGCCTATGTAAAACAAAAACACTGCAACCACCATTGTTTCATTATACAATATGTTTCCAGCTTAATGTAAAAGTGAGTGGAATAATATTTGTCGGTCTATTTAGTTCAGATTTAAAAGGAATTTTCCATAAAAATATCAATTCGCATTACACTACAAAGCATATGCAAATATTATGTATTATGTACGTTGCAAAATATTACAGTTGGAAAAAGTTTCTGATAAGTAACCTTCCTTTATCCGTAATCTGTACGTACACTGTACACAAAATTGTCTGCATAGAAAATAGGAAATTCAAAATTGAAAACAGACATTTTGATGATGGGTAAGTCGTGAAAAGTTTATTTGGAATATTTACGTCATTTAACCAGAATTTTTTGATTACCATCGTCATTCGTCGGCCTCGACTTTGAAATCTATCAAAAATCCACAATCTGAAATCTGAAATCTAAAATCTAGGAATTGCAAATGCCAAATTACAAATTACAAATTACAAATATACGCAGTATGTCCACAATTTTTTACTTTGTACCGGGATTCTTTTCATTTTAAAACTTTGATCTATTTTGGCCTTTTATATTTTTTGGAACATTCTCCGTATTTTGTATTTTA
The DNA here is from genome assembly GCA_034698265.1 of Sminthurinus aureus. Classification (NCBI taxonomy): domain Eukaryota; kingdom Metazoa; phylum Arthropoda; class Collembola; order Symphypleona; family Katiannidae; genus Sminthurinus; species Sminthurinus aureus. The sequence continues at coordinate 10,108 of JAQGBH010000169.1, forward strand.
TATTTTGTACTTTTGTACTTTTCATCTGTCCGATTACGATTACGACTCGAACTTTTTGAAAATTGAAAACAGAGTCCAAGAGATGTTTTGCATGAGGAAAAAACTCATCAACTTATTTAGATATGTACATCTGGATGCTAGATTCTAGAATCTAGAGTTTAGTATTTTCAATTTGTGACATTGGTTTTGTTTACTGACTGCCCGACGCGACTGCTTTTGAAAACATGCAGCCGTACTTAATATGTAGATTGTAGATATTTTGTACATTGTACATTGTACATGGTATGTGAACGCACGGTTGAAAATTCAGTGAGTAGACAAGGGACAAGAGATGTTCAATGTTCATCTCCGTGCTTTTCCATGCAAAAGAGATATAAATGGAAATGTTAAAATCTGGATTCTGGATTCTGGGAAGTGAAATGGAAAATGAGGAGACAACAGGAATGAAATAGGGAAAAGGAGAAAGCGGAGAACCTTTCTCTGCCCATCTCGTTCTAATTCTAGTTGTGAAACTAATCACAAGAGCTTTGACGACATTCTACATTCTACATCCTACATAACATTACAGTCCACAGTCTACAGTCTACATTGTACAATGTACAGTGTGCATTGTAGAGAGTGTAGAGTTCTCTTGGATTTCCAACGGTGACATGTGAATTCATGTGGTGAACCGCGAATCACGAGTTTTGTGCATGTACCGTATATGAATAAAACTATGGAAACTACACTCTGTTCACTGTTTGTCTCGTTCCGATAAATGTTACATCTAAGTTCTACAGTCTACAGTCTACAGTCTACACTGTAGACTCTACAGTCTAGAGTCTAGAGACTGTCACTTTCAATGAGTGAGGAGTGAGATGCATCTCAAAGTCATAAATGTAACTGTAAACTTGGTTTCTAGTGTAATTATAATGAGTTTTAAAATGAGAACAGTGAGCAGAGAGGACAGACGACAGACAAAATTTACTATGTGGTTTAAAGGACGTTGCTAACATATGTATGTATTTATATGTAGGTACATGAGGCATACTTACACCATGCATCATACTATATTTGTATATAACGTGTAGTTATATACGTATGTATTTTGTGGTATTTATTTGTAAAGTAATTGAATCAAAGTCAAAAGTACGTACTGCCAAATTGACGATGAAGCAGTTCCTCGCGGTCCGCATACTCGCCTTGCGTATAACTGCACTCACCACAAGACAGTTTCCAATGGTCCCAAAAACAACGAGAAGTGTGTACGCGACAATAAAAGAGTAAGTGAGTGGTTCATCAAATCGACGGTTCATACTGTATTTTCGAATCAGGTCCTCGTCCGCCTCTGTCTTAGTGCCGTTGACGAGTATAGAAAAATTCTTGAATATCTCATTGTGAAGACTGTCGATGGTGCTCTTGGGAATGTCCAACCCCCTATTTGTTTCGTCCTCCGGTTCTTCATCCATCCTGACTCTGGTTCTGATGCTGGCTCTGGCTCTGAGTCCGGCTTGGAAATCCTCACTTTTATCCGTCGATCAGTAGACTACAATTTATACGTGCACTTTGTCTATATACTGTAGAGTGTATAGTGTATAGTGTGTAGTGAATTGAACACTCTTCTAGTGTAAGGTTACTTCCGTGTTTTCTCAATTTTTTATACCTCCATCTGAAAACAAGAAAAAAGTTTCAATCAAATCACACCATGGGAAAATAATCATGTACATACATATGAATGCCATAAATTTTCATTCTATCTCTTTCTCTTTCTTTCTTTTTGTTCTTCTACTTGGAAACTGGAAACTCCGACTGAGCGCGCAATATATATATATATACAGAACATATCGGCTGCCAAATCAACTCCTCTCTGGAAGCTACTTTCACTTTACGCAACACAAGAGACCACTCTTTCTCTTTTTCTCCCACAAACAGACACACTGCTGTAGACAAAGAAAGTCAGGGAAAGTAAATAAGGAAATCAGTGCATTTTAAAGTGGATACTTCAATTATATCACGTCTATTTTACATTCTACATAGATGACGAAGATGAGCTAAAGAGAATGTCAAATTCATCACGAGTAAGACTTTCAAGTTGAACCAACTTTATATAAAATGTTCATTGTAAATTGTATATTGTACATGCGTGGTTCAGCATAATCTCAATTTTGATGTATTAAATACTTTTTAATTTTTAGAACTAACATGTTGTAATATACAAAATAATTTATGCATGGAAAATAGAAATGCTCACAGCATGATATAGCACGTGCATACAATGGGCAATAGATACGTTTATAAATTGATAACAGACCGTACATCGTACACTTTCTCTTTCATTATTTATGTTACAAATACACATAAACACAAAAATGAAGAAAGAAGAGAACGTTTGAAATGTGACATTTGACATTCGGGTTTTACTCTTTTCCGTCACTGCTTATTTGTCATTGGATGTTGGATGTTTGATGATTTTATCCCAGTTTAGTACACCCATCACTACCACCATTGTCATTGTCATCATCACTGGGTTATGTTTTATTTTGGCAGGATGTATCAAGTACCAAGTATCAACTTGTGTAATGCCTATCGTCTCTAGTCTATGGTTTCTGGATACGAGTTTAATGTGTTCTGTGCGTATGAGCTCGTATACTCGTATACTCATTTTACGTCAACATTAAACGGTAGATCCGAGTTCCAAGTTGAATTCAAGAGTCAAAGTGCAATTACTCCTAAAGAAAATGTTGATGGAGACACTCTGAAAATTATTATTACTGACAAGTGACAAGTCGTTGGAGCATTGGAGCATCCATTTACCATTTCCTATCCAGAGGATTATCTTTATAACCCGGGACTCGACTTGGGCTTTGCCTTTTCCTTTGACTTTGACTTCAGCTTTGGTAGCAACTATTACCGATATTCCTTCTCTCTTTTCTGTACAATCCAGATATTTTTTTATGCTCTCAACACTCTCCACACTCGAGACTGGAGACTGGATACTCAAGTCTCCCCAACGACTCATGACTCTCTAGAATCTAGATGATGATGAAAAGAGAATGGAAAATGGAAAGAATCAAACCGTCCGCCTCTTCTCTGCCAAGATATTTTTTATGTCGTAGTAAATGGAATAGTGTATTATGTATTATGTGTTACGCATTGACATTACACACTACACATTGCCCAACGGGATATACCAATGTGTAACGTGTAAGATCATGTACATTGTACCTATATTATATAAACTAATATGAAATACGATACATGGAAATTGGACATGGATAAGAATACGAATACGGATTTTTTTCTTACATGTAAAATTCTGTACTAATAAATAGATACATAAGACTGGCCAAGTTCCTTGTTCCACAATTCCCAATTCCCAATTCATCTTCCAAGTCTCAATTCATTGTGCATGTTTTGCTCCCTACTTTTTTAGTATATTCAAAACATCTTACAAAGAATCCTGAATTTTATCGCCTTCCTTTGCCATTGTGACAACATCAAAACTCAAAACTCAAAACATTGAAAAATTACAAGGCACAAACGAAACAAGAATCAAGCCGAAAGAGGGAAAAATCAAAAGAATCAAGAATAATTCCATCCTCTTTTTATAGGTTTGGAGCTTTGAGTTTTATGAGTTATTCACTTTTTATTTGAATATCGTAACTTTTTTACTGTAGATGGAAGTGAAAGTGAAAGTGGAAATGGAAAACCCGTGTAGCCTTTTTACTGGCACTGCTTCCTATATGGCAAACAGTAAAGAGTAAATAGTAAATTCATATGAAGTATCAAGTGCTCAACAGTTCTGATTAAAATCAAAATCTCAATTCTCAACGCTCAATAAGCAGAAGCAACATGAATAATAATAATAATAATAATGAACATATTATTATTGTGGTCATGAACTAGGACTAACTTTTATTCATTTGTATTCTCGGTCTCCAACTTTTACTAAAGCCTTTTTGTTTTTCGTATTCAAATTTCAAATAGAATACAATGAAAATCAGGATGATGGTGATGAATGAATAAATAAATAACGAGATTGGAGTATTTTTTTGCATGTTTGAAATTGAATTCCAAATCTGGAATCAAAAACTGCAAGCTGCATCCGAAAGCTGCTTTATTACTTTTTGATGTTGAAGCAAGAGACTAGAGACGCTCTTTATTATGATTATTATTTTCCCCAGAGTTTCTCTTTTGATTACTCATCCTTTCAATAACCTGCCTGGATAATATTTTTCCTGGTAACTTGAGTTGAAATGAAAAACGGGAAATGAATAATCATGTACTTTTAATTATATGTTCACCAATGACCAATGACCAATGACCAACGCAACGCCCGATGATCAATGTGCTCATTTAACTTGTTCATATACTAAAGGAAAATATACTTAGTAGATATCTGTTGCAGATTTAGTTGACTCAAAAGTTGACCACAATTTTATTATTTGATATTTATACATCTGCAGTGACAATAAATCTCATTTCATTGACATGACATGACGATTGATGATACGAGGAAATGAGAAATGAGAAATGGGAAGCGCAGTAAAATGAGAGAATTGAGTAGTGAAAAATCCCCAGTGTGTCATACCAAGATAACAGTAAACAGTAAACACTGAGCACACGTGAATATAAATGATATAAAATGAAGTAAAAGTAAAAAGTAGAAAGTAGAAAGCTCTTCTCTTCTCCTTTCTCGTTTCGTCCGTCTTGTCCATTTGACATCCATCACCATCAAAATTGTATTTATATTTACAGAAAATAGTAGTGTCTCACTGTTTCAAGTTTCAATATGCACTGTCCACTTTTTACTATTTACATGCAGTGTTGACCGTATATTATTTTATCTGTATCTGTATTTGCGTCATCCCTAAAGATTGAAGAAATGAATGCCCTGAGCCCTGAGCCTTGAACCATGACGATAGGAGATACGAGATACGAGTTATGGGGTAGACATCATGAGTCCTTTTCATAATAGAAAGGCTCAAAGCAATCACTTTTAGACCCTTTGCCCTCACACTTAAAATAAACTAAACTACAGTACAATACAGAGTACAGAGTACAGAGTTTTCCCTCTCCAGTTTATGTATCTCTTTCACTTTCTCTTTTGTATGGGGAGAAATTTACTATAAAATTTTAACGGAGATTCTTTGCAACAACTTTGATAGTAAAAAGGACATTAAAGTTATCATGATGACCGTTTATGTGTATTGTGTATGTATGGGATGGGACACAACCTCGTAGATCTTTGCATGAGTAAAAGGGGAAAGAAGAACGAAAGGGAAGGAGGCCAGAGACTGGAAACTGGAGAGTCATAATGACGCGGGGCATATTCCACTTGTCTCGCATATCTATTGGCACTCTTCATTCTCCATCCTCTTTCCTCCATCACATAATTTGCCTTTTAACTAAGAACTCTTTTGGCTCCTCGGCTCTTGGATTGGCTTGGATTGGCTTGGCTAGTTCATCTAGCCCTTGAAATTTTTCCCGTACAGAGTTGACAGAGTGCATCATAAAAAATTCAACAAGCTTTTTTGCACCACCATACAGAGTGATACAGAATGATACAGTACAGTTCTGTTCAGGACAGTACAGTAAAGGTTAGCACACGACACAAGACACAAGACACAAGAGGCACACACATGTTTGATATTCAAAGAATCCTTTTTGATATTCACTCCACGTTTGACTTTCTTCTATCAATAAAATGTCACAAAGTATGGAATAAACTAGAGCCAATGTAGTAACTCCACTCACGATCACATCTCATCATATTACAACTGTAGTTGTACTTTTTCTTGTATTTGTATTTGTACTGAAACCTGACTTGTGAGAACTGAACTGAGTACTGAATTCTTGTATTTTCATTCATAAATAATTGATGAATAAAATTTGTCATTTTTCATTCCTCTCCCGATTGAATATGAATGAGATTGGATAAAAACATGAGGCAATTTAACTGTCATAACCTTATTATGCCTCGACTCTAGACCCTAGACTCTAGACTCTTTCAGAAAAGAGGAAAGAGAAAAAATATGGAATATGGAAGTGGAATGAGGAAACAGGGACGAGTTTAAAACTGACTCGTTCCGACTTGGTGAAAGGGAACATTTTCTGTAAAGTTAAAGCACTTTGCATTTTTCATTCTGCATCTACGTATATCACGTATAAGTATGAGTTTGAGTATTGAGTATGACTACAGATAAATTCGTGAATCGCATCTTGAAGTATTGCACACTTTGAACAAGGTGAGTTGAATTTATGGAAGCACCACAAGCAACTTGAGACAGAGTGCAGAGTGCGGAGTAGATGCTCAATGCTCAGTACTCAACTAAAAAGTTTATGTCTTCTCCTTCTCCTTTTCATTATAAAGCACTTTAGCATCACTGACCTTTTCTACTGCTTCACTCCGTCTTTTTACTCTGTATTTTTATAGACAAAAAAATGAAAGTGCAACTCTGAAACGGAGATGAACGCCGAACATCGAGAGTACAACAAACTTTTAAAAGTATCTACCATGATGTAATGAAATACAAAAACATTGAACCAAGGAAATTGTATATTCTATATTCCATCAAATGGGTATTGGATATGTCAATGCATAAATACATATGCAGGACGGAGAAGTGGAAGTGGAGATGGAAGGAACAAAAAGACACAAAAAACCAGAGAACAACAGGATGAACTTCAATCCAGTTACGATGCGGTTTCGAGTTCGCTTTGTCCTATTTTCCTCCTGTTTTTTTTCTTCAAAACTCAAAACATAACCCTAAAACGTAAAAGTAGAGAAAAACTGCACTTTGACAAAAAGTGGAGATAAAATCAAATCGTCTCCACAATTTTGTGGAAAGATGCTCCTTTTTTACATCAAATCAGTATCTCTGGTACATATTTTCTGCTCTATATTTATTACTACTTAGAATTTATGAAAAATGGCAGGGTTCTACTTTCTACTTCTCCAAACTTCAAATTCCAAACTTCAAACTCCAAACTCCAAACTCCAAACTCTCCACAATCTAGAACATTGAAGAATCGGAAATTGTTATCCCAAGGTGAAGAAACAAGTAAAATATTATTTGTGTAAAACTTTATGAATATTCCAGATTTTTTGAAACAACAACACAAGACACAAGACGAAACAACATTACATTTGCATCCTGAATAACATGTACAATGTACACTGTACACTGTACAAAGCCAAAATACAAAATGTTCAATGTTTCTCCTTCCTCTCTGAGATGTATTGAGTATTGAGGAAGAAGCGAGTTTTTGTAGATTGTGGGAGAAAAACTAAGAGCTATAAAATTGACAAGTCATGTTTTGACGAGTAAAAAACGGAGGGGAAAGTTGCAAAGTTTGTTGTGTTTTTGTATTTCTTTTGCAAAAAATGGCAAGTTCACTTTTCGGTTTATACTCCTGAGCTTACTCCTCTCATCCCCTCGTGTGTCTAGTGTCTACATTCTACATTCTACATGTGGAGTTTGGAGTTTGGAAAGGGCATCGTACGTGTGTATGTAGTGCATACAATTTTCACTCTACATTTCCAGAATATACATAGAATCTAGACTGTGTACACTGTACACTGTACCATTTGCACATCATTCATATATCTGGAAAATGATGTAAAATTCTGGTAAAGTTCTCACGTCAAACATTTTTTGAATGATAATATGAGTCTAAGTATGTGTCTGTGTACGTGTAGGAGTTTGAGTTTGAGTTTGAATATGAGGATGAGGATGGGTGAGAACAAGATGAAGAAAAGTGAGCGAGTTATTCATGTCTACAGTCTTCAGTCTAGAGTCTAGAGTCTAGAGTCTTCACACTGGTGAAAGACAAGGAGAGAAGTACAGATATTCCATTAAGTAGCTTAACGGTTTCCTCCAAACTCAAGACGAGAGACTAGAGACTCGAGACTTTTTCCCAGCTCCAGCATCGGATCTCGGATCTGCAATCTGCAGCCTCAGTCTCAGTCAGTGAAAATAGTGCATTTGAATGTGTGTTGATGTGAAGCTAAAAAAAGCAGATAGAGCAGAGAGAGAGAGAGAGAGAGATATTCAGAGACAGTAAACAGGAGGAGAAAGTCTCTCACGGGACTATCTTTATGGAGGAGAAAAGTAGAGGAGAAAGTTTTTGTCTTTTCATGATCCAAGTTTTTAAAATGTTTTTTTTTCCCAGTTTCCAACTAGGCCGTTTTTGGTTTTCAGTTTTCAGTTTCCAGTTGTTCAATTTAGATAAAATGACTTGAAAAATGGCAAACTCTCAGCTCCAGCTTCCGATAATGATGAACAAATCATCGAGTTTTCAGTTTCGTATCCCTAGGTTTATCAGTAGTAGTCAGTGTGGAATGTGGAATCCCTTGTCTCTGGACTCTGAATGTACAATGTGCATACATTTTGGATTCAAAATGGGTTTAAAATCACTGACCCGAATTAAGAATTGATGCTAATGTGTCATTAGTTGTTTCCGTTAAAAAATAATATAGCAGTTATTTGTTATTCTCCTCCTTTCATTCCGGGTGCATATGGATTATGGATATATTTTCTTGGAGATTCAAATGGAATCAACTTTTCTACAATATTTACTATCTACTGTCTACTATCTACTACACAGCTCTTGTTAAAATTTACAATTATCAGTATTTTTTGTCTAGTCTCTAGTCTCTAGTCTCTAGTCTGCAGTCTGTAGTATTGTAGTATAGAAGCTGGAAGCTGTGAGATAAAGTCCAGCTTCCAGTTTTTTCAGTTGCACTCAAAACTCAAAAGCATAAAGGAGCATTACATAAAATACCATTATATTATACAGATATTATTCCAGTCCTCAGTACTTAGTTCTTTCTCGCGTAAAGAGACAAGGGGAAAGGGGAAAAGACTGAAAATAAAAAATATGACGACTTTTTATATGGCAGAGAAAAGTTGGAGTAACATTAATTGCCAGCATAAAGACTGCTCCAACTCACATTATTTTGACTTGAGTGTGTAATGTGTGTGAGCCTGTGAGCGCGAGTGTGAGGAGTGTGAGAGAGAGAGAGAAAAAGAGTCAGCCTCAGTTTTTTACGGATAAACTCTATTTTTCTCCCTTTTCATTTCTATTCAAGGTCCTTCTTTGTCTTGTCCTTTTCTTTTTCTTTTTCTTTTCTCTTCCCATTATATTCTCATACATTTGAATGGATCTTGACTTGACGCGCCTATTTTCTATTTTCCTTTCTCAACCTCCTTTCACCTTCTCATAAAGTCATTTCTTATACCCATGCCTTAGGTATATGTGTACGTATGTAGAAAGTGGAATGGAATGGAAGATAGTGATAGTGATAGTGATTCCAGCTGCAATGACATTGTCTTATTCAAGTCAAGTCCAGTTCAATCCAGTCACGTCAAATCAAGTCAAGTCAAGAACATTGAGGAAATAGAACAATAGAGAAATAGAGAAATGGAGAAAGACGACCAAATATTTAGCACATCGGAAGCTGATACTGATGCCGATACTCAGATTGTGATGGTGATACAAATTTTATCTAGTCCGGCTCTAATCCAAATTCTGATACTGACTCTGTCTGTCTTTCGTTCCACTACAGACTCCAAATTCCAATTCTGATTCACATGTGCAATGTACAGTGTACAGGAGACAAAGTCAACGTCTATTTCCTCCATTCCTCTTTAAGTACTGTGAGTGTGAGTGTAAGACGTAGAGCGCAGAATGTAGAGTGCAGAGTGTGGAGCATAAAGATTCCCTTAGCGTCTTCTTGTCCTTTGTCCATCTATTTTTCTTTTTCTCTCCATCAGTCGTTAGCATTGTCCCGTTTTTACATTAAACGAGCAACATCACTATCCTTTTTGTTTTTCTTTGATTTTATTCAGTTACAGTGTATAGTGTACAGTGTACAGTGTGGAGAGATATAATGTGTAGAATGTGGAATTCACAACCAAGAGCCTAGAGCCAAGAGCGTAGAATGTAGAATGTAGAATCTGAAGACGAGGGACGAGAAGGTTGGATGTTGGACGTTGGATTCTGGATTAGAATTATTTTATTTGCGGTTGACCAGCACTTTGTCTTTTCAATATCAAACCTTTGTCTTTCTGTCTTTTGCCTTAGCCCTGAGCTCTGGGCTCTTCCACCTTTACTTTCTACTATCTACATATATAAATGTACAATGCACATACACACACACATTATACTTGACTATGTAGAATGTAGACTGTAGACTGTAGACGTTCAGTGTTCAACCTTCAACCCACTTTACGTTGTACTCGATACTCGATCTACTCGCTTGTTTTACTAACCACGTCTCCCGTGTACATGTGGATGTCTCATGTTCATCGAGAATCGAGAACCTGGACCACCCGGCAATTTCAGGTACATATACGTAGAACCTAGAATCTAGAATCTACATGTATGTACATCTGATATAGATTCCAGTTTGATCTCGGCTGTCTTTCTTATTATACACTAGCTTTTTATTGCTTTCTCAGTAAAGAAGTGGCCGAGAAAATGGACGCTTGTTTTTCTTGAACCATTCACTTAACTTTGCTATTCACTTTCACTATTCCGTGTTCTCCACTCTCCATTCTCCACTCTCCATTCTCTATACAAAATACATGGTAGATCCACAGTTCATGGTACTAAACTAATTCAGACTCGGCTAACCATCACGTCGCTCCTTCTCTCCTTCTCTCCTTCTCCCGTTCTCTCCATTGAAGTTTGATTCTAGATTCTAGATTCCAGAATCTAGAATATAGAATCTTGATGTGAGCTGATTCACTATTTTCCCGCTGGTGCACAATCACTATCACAACGTACAATGTACAAGGTACATATCAAATAATATGAACATTGACGGCTGAGGAAATGGAGAGAATGAGGAAAATGTGGAAAACGGAGGCAGGAGGAAGGATGTCGATGAACATTACCCGTTCAATATTATTTTTACTTTAACGCCCCAAACTTTTGCTCTATTCCAAAGTCCATTTAAGGCTTCCGCCTTCATCAATTCCACAGCAGCAGTCCATCCTCCATCACCACCATTCCTTCACCTCCCGGTTTCATCTCTCTGTCTCTGTCTTCAGATCCTCCTACAATTATGCTTTATCACACTGCTCAGTGTACATTGTACAATATACAATGTACACTGTACACTGTGCAATGTGCAGTGAACCTCCCAATTAGTAGTGACATTAGTCCAAAGAATTACAAGACAACGACGAGGAAATGGAAGACCAAGGAAAACTAATATCAAAACAACTACCAAAATTCTCTCCATATTAATATTTCCATTTTCCACATACATTTTCTATCTTCTCGTTTAGTTGTTCTAGAGAAGCTACTCAGTTTATCAGGTTAATGTTATTGAAGAGCTCTGTTCTGGTTGCGGCAGTGGCAGTGGTAGTGGAAACATTTTCATGCTCTACATATATTATGTTTCTGTGCATGTGGTGGAAAGCTCGTTTTTCCGTTCAACCTTGAATCAATTATTCAATTATTTAATTAATTAACCCTGTAATTGTAATTGAAAATCAAATTTTTAAAGGCCATTTACCTTTTTTTACCAATTTTCTCAAATACGGATTTGAATTGAAATCGACAACTGACAACCGACAACCGACAACAAACACTTGACAATAATTGACAAATTTTTTATATAGAATTTTAAATAGTAAACAAACGAGGAAATAAATTAAAAAATGAGCCCCAAACAATTTTAAATTCAAATTTCAAGAGCCGTAGAATAGGCTAAAAATGCGGTTTGTCAGATTTTCAGGAAAATCAAATTATACTTGAGAGGAAATTGGATCGGAAATATAATTATTATTTATTCATTTACTATGTTTGGATATCTTTGAGGAAATCATGACAATCAGTGCATTTTTTCATCAAAATAAAGAAAAATCATTTTATTCTTTCCGTTTAGTAAGCCAAAAATCATGGATCACAAAACGCAAAGCACAGAGCAAGCATATGTATGCATTCAGCTTTCACCCTTCCGTTTTTCCTTGCTTTTTATGCACATCCGCTCCATTTTTTTCTCTCGCCAGATATGTGCATAACTTTTTTGACATGCTCAATGCTCAACCTCACCCTCACTCTGAATCTTTCTTCATACTTTATTCTCCATTCTTCATTCTCCACAATCCGCAATCCACAATCCACAATGCACCTACTACAAACTCAACTAATATCAAGAAAAAGTGTGCGAGGAGAAATAAATTGGAAACTGGAAATCAGAAATCAGAAACCGAAAACCAGAAATCAGTTGCTGTCTTCAACTAGGATGAAAAATTGTTTTTCTGGGTTCCAAATAAAAAAACCCACATCAAACTGAACCGAACTAAACCGAACTGAACTAAACTGAACCATCCAAGCCAAATCAAAAGTTACGTTTGTGGATATATGAAATCTGTATGACACGTTTCTTTCCTGCGTTTCATACTTTTATTCCAAAGGAAGAGGACTTGAAGATCAAATAATGTAGAAAAACATATTTTAGTGGTCGATCTACACTCTAGACTCTAGAATCCAAAATCTAAAATCTAGAATCTAGAGACTCGGAGACAGAAAAAAGCAGGAGAGAGGAAAATATAGAGAACTTAAATTGATTTCGTAATCAAGGAGACCTTCATTTCCGACTTCTATGTTTTTGGTTCTAGATTCTATATTCTAGAGTTCTAGAACTTTAGAAAGGAAGAGCGTGAAAGAAAAAAGGGGGAAACTCAGACAAAAGGAAGCAGATGAAACAGAAGAAAAATAAGAAGTGACTCGCTACTCGAGATTCGACTTGTGCCTGGTGTCGGGAAGGATGAGCGGAAGATGCAAGTGATACTAATATGCGTTGGAATGGAGTGGAACAGAAATAGGAATGGAAGAGACCGGCAGGACGTCAATCTATTTACATGAATGAGAAATGAAATCAAGTATGAACTAATGAAATAAAGTATTAGTCACTGTACACTGTACAACCAACCATGACACTTTTGGCAATCGGCAACGGGCATTGAAAATGGCAGTGGAAAAACAACTCGAGTGTATGGCATTTTCCCCCTATGCACTGGCATTGTTTATACAATACACATTATAAGATACATGTACATAACGTGTAGTATGCTGCACGTGTTTTCTGCACAAGACAAAGTCAAGAGTAGAGTAAAATACAAAATACAGTCAAGTGTTATTCCATCAGGCAGGAAGCATAAAGCTACATTTATATTTATATTTGTGTACTGTAGATAGATAGAGAATCCAGAGCAAACGTGCTCTAGACTCTAGATGTGTAAAATGTGTAAAAAAAACTTGAGACAGAAATGAAAGCTCACTAGTTTTTTTCCCCCTTCCTTATTTTTCTTGTATTTTTTAGCAATGTCGCTCGTCTGGTTTGGTTTGGCTTGAGTCTTGAGTTGGATTGGTCTGGCCAGAGTTTTTTCGTTTTGTTCTACTCTTTTTTTTTATTTCTACTCATAGTTTTCTTTTTTTCTCGGAATAGAAAACTAGAAACTAGAAAGTAGAAAGGACAAAATATGTGCAAGTGGAATACATCAATGTCCATGTAAGCCGTTTTAAATTGCTTAAATGCAAATTGGACCTCGGAATAGAAATAGTTATTGCGAGTGTCCAAGTTTTTCAAAGTTTTCCCCTTCTTCTTTTTTCTCCTTTCCTACGTTTTTCGCTCACTCCTTTGCTCGTACTTTAGTCGAGTCGACTGTGTGTGTTGTGTCATACTGAAGTAGTCTCTCGATTCTCCTCTCTATTCGTCTATCGTCTCTCGTCGCTTCTTCTTCCATTCATTTTTCAACTCGCGTTTCTTGCTCCGTTTCTCACATTTTTCCTTCCTTCCTTTCGTTTTTTTATCTTATTTTTTGTGACGCTCACGTTTTCCTTTTGGTTTACACTGCACATCGTAAAATTTACAATGTATAGTGTACAGTATACAGTGAACCGGTTTTATTTTCTTTCACCCAAAAAAAATTTAGCGGAATAGATGAACGCACGCAAAAACAATACACATGAGTTTTTGTAATGATGCATTGAACATTGAGCATTGAGCTATTTCTCATTCTGAAGTCCATGTTTTGTTTCTGTATTTTAAAGTAGAAATTTTACACATATTTCTCATTTCTTCATTTAAAATGTTTCGTGTTTCCTATAAGATACAAAAAGAGTCGCTTAATCATTCTTCATGTTCATCTTGATGGTGCGTGTGGAGAAGCAACAGAAAATTTGACACTATTTCACTTCACACTGGAATTTGGAATTCAACTTTGAAAAATGAGCTGTACTCAAGAAATAGATTGTACAAAAGACAAGAGAAAATATGAGTAAAATTGTTGCTAGAGGACAACCGAAAACCAACAACAAATAACTCTGTATTCAATCTACAATCTACAAACTACAATCTACAGGATCCAAAAAAGTGGAAAAGTATCCAAATAACAAATAACAAGTTACCAAGTAGGCGTGATGACTACTTGGTTTTTGCGAAACAATATAAAATATATAATATATTATGTATAATGTAGGAGATATGACAGAAACCTTTTAAAAATAAGAAAGAAAACAGAGAAAAAGAAAAGAGTCTCTTGTATTTGTTTTTCTGCTTACCTTTGGAAAAAATGTGTGCGTTGTTGTGTGCTGGCTGGGTTTTACATTTTACATTTCACTCACTACTGTATGTAACGTGTATCATATATTTCAAAAAGGTGCACATTATGGATGGATCACTGTACATGGAGATTGTAGATTTTAGATCGTGGATCTATTGGTAAGAGGACATGGTGAAGAAAAAATGTTGGGGCAGAAAGTTAGCTTTAGACTCTAGACTCTAGAGTGTGGAAAGATTTCTCGTTTGTAAAACTTGTTTTTGTCATTGAAAGTGCAGTTCTACCGTGGTAGTGGTTTTCAAGTTACTTTCACGCATTTTTGTCTATTCTCTATTCTCTATACATACATGTAAAATGGAGAGTGGTGCAAGTGTAGAAAATCAAATCCGGTCCAATTCAGTCCTGTCTAGTGTGAAAGTGTGACGTGGTTTGGTCAACGTTTATTCAAACACTTTCACTTGAAGACTACGGATTGTGGATTGTGATGGTGGATGATAGTGGCTCAAAAGTCGAGAGTCGAGAGTCGAGACTCGAGAGTGGAGAGTGGAGACTCTGTGAGCGGTAGACTGACAAAATGTGCTGCTGGTTTTTCCAGATTGATGCTTTCTTCTTCTATACTTGCTTTTCCCCTTCGCCTTTTGATTTGCAGTTGTAGCACTTTTCGTAAATGGGCAAGTGTGCTAGCGAGTAACTGAGTGAAAAGAACCAAAGTGTAGAAAAATGTCCATTGTACAAGGTTCGTGTATGGATCTGAGTGGTCGACTTTGACTTGCCACACTTTGTCTACTTGTCCTCTTGTCCTCTTGTTCTTTTGTCCTCTCACTATGGACATGCATTAGTCATGCATATCACTCTATTTTTTTCACACTCTAGATTCTAGATTCTAGATTTCTCTATTTTCAGAGGTGATCAAACTTCAAAAGATTTGGATTTTTTTCAACTTGATATTTCTATATTTCTATATTTCTATATTTCTGGATTTTTGAAGGATGGATTGTGGTTTTGTATTTGGTACAGATTTATCGATGTGTGTGAAAAGTACAGAAGTAGAAAAGAGCACAAGCCCATAAATATCATCAAGTCAAGTGTGAAAATTGGAGATTCCCTTGTTCAAACTGTTTGATATGCCTCATGTGTCCGCTACTGCACCCACTGTCCAGACTTCCTGTCAGCCGACAACCCACAACCCACAACTGAGAACCAACAACCGACAACCGATAACTGAAAAGTGTAAAGTGTAAAGTGTACAATTTCAAACTCACTCATTCACATTGTTACATAAAACACAATCCGCACTTTTTCACTGGAAGATTTTTACACTGGAAGCTGCAGGTACTTTGCAGGACAATTTCTATTGGCAAAAACGGCATCACCATTCTACATTCTACATTTATCTTGCAGTCATTGTGTTGAAAATCTCGGGGTGGCTGTGACTTTGATTTTAGCTTAGTTTTGGTGTTGGTGTTGGTGTTGGGAATCGGTAGTGACCAACTTGGACAAATTGAATCACTTTCCTTGATTTCACTTACGGGTTTTGGTCTGTTCTCAATACACAATACTCGATACACAATCCACAATACACAGATGCACCACAAGCTTCACAAATAATCAGAATGGGTGACACATTGACGAAATTGAAATTGGATAATGTAACAAATTAAATTATATGTACATTCCTACTATGTACATTGTACATTGTACACTTTACACTCTACACAAATGACTGACATTGTACTAGAATGTTCACTCTAAAACTTTATCGCTGCAATGGAATTTTTCTTGTTGCATCCGTCCGACTATTTTCGTTGGTCCGTGGTAAAAGTAAAATTCAGTTTCATTCACAACTCTGATATTTTTTTCCTCTCGATATTCTCGATATTCCCGATATCGGTATTACTGTTACATGTGGCAATGAGTTCAAATTAGAGTTTAAGGTTTTCAAAGTCTTTGGGATCTTCCAGGGTGTTTTTGGGTCCGTAATGGGTTTGCTGTGATAGCAGTTGTCGTTATTATTATCATTATCATGGTCATTGTCAATACAATTAAAATGTGCCGAGGTTTAACTGTTCATGTTGAACATTCCGGAATTTGTATTCTTTCTTTTTAGCTTCTTTGGTTTTTGACGAAAACTGGAAGCCTAGAAGCCTGGAACTCTAGAACTCTAGAAGTGTAGAAGTGTAGAAGTCTGGATGTCTGGAAGTGGGCAAACTAGAATAAACTAGAACATGTTTCCCGGAAATCGAATTCCAATAATCCAAACCTATTTAGTACAGTAGTTTTTTGTATTGTGTAATATTAAGTTTGGAGTTTCGGGTTTGGAGTTTTGAAAAGCTGATCTATAATAATCTAATACATGAAAACCACAGGGTAAAAACCACAAGAACAGGAAGAACAGAAACTGGAATTGGAATTGAAATTGGAACTGCTGGTGTAACTTGAATACAGTGTACAGTGTACAGTATCTAGAATCTAGAATCTAGAATCTAGAGTCTAGAATGTGGAAGGAAAAATCAGAAGAAATAGTAAATGGAATTAGGCAGCGAAACTAAATCCTTAAGAATCAGACTGAGACTGAGAATCAGCGTCGGAATAAAGTCAGAACAAGCTGAGCTGTTGCAAAAGCCAAAAGCTAAACTAAACGGAACAAAACTGGTGGCATAGCTGCAAGGAGCACGGATAGAATCACACTGACAAAAGTTCAACAAGATTGTTTGCCACTCTCAATTTCCCACTTTGTTCCAACCCGCTTAGTCTTGAGTCTCGAGTCTCAAGCCTAGTGCTGACGGTATTAGTCTTGAGCCGTTGTCTACTTTTCCTCTTCTGTTCTCTCTTTTCTATTCGGCTCCGGTTTCCCTCACACTGCTCCTCGTTCTATATTCCACTGGCGAATGGCGAATGGGTCCAACCACCCGTTTTCCATTTGAATGAAAGCGTGAGGAGTTGGATGGAGCCCTTTTAACAGGATCAGGTATGGACTATGGGCTATGGGTATTTGACGGAGTCGACGTAGCTCTTCTCTCTTTCTCTCTTTCTCTCTCCCTTTCATTCCCTGTGTCTCTTCTCCGTTTCTATCTGGATATCTGGATATGCTGTGTGCGGCGTGTCCCTACTTTCTACTTTCTACACTGCACAATGTGCAATCCACAATCCACAAAAGTTCTAGTTCTAGTTCCACATATCATTACTCACTCCAATACTCGTTGCTGAGTATTCGGTTTAGTTTCATCTAATTCAAGTCGGTGTGGAATAGTCTACTCTAGTTTTCCTGGTCTGGTCTGGTTTAGTCTAGCTCTCAGTTTTCAGCTCTCTCTCTTTCTCTTTCTTGCTTTCCCTGTTCAGTGAAAAATGTATCATGCAAAAAGTTACATATTATATGGTAAATGGTCTTTTTAAAACTACCAAACTAAAACTATTCACGCACTTTGGTTTTTCAAACTTGAGACTTGAGACTTGAGATTAATCCATTGCTCCAATAATAATAATAATTCACTTTTATTTGTTTTTAATCATCAATGTTATTTTAGCCTAATGATAACACATACTACATATTATATATTCGATATTCAAAATTCAAATTACCGACAAAAGAAACAAATTAATCCTAGTTTCCTCATGTACCATAGTTTTTCAGCATTTTTTGATAAACAAATGTAACGCTGTTACTGAAGAAATTCATTCATTTTCAGAGCATTTCAATCAAGTTTATGAGCAAAATAAAGTTTATGTGGTTAATTTTTAGGAAGCGAAGCAGACTATTGCATTCGTGCTGTCTGTCCGTCTGTGGACAGTTTGAGTACGCTTGGCGTCAACGAGTTGGCGCCATCTAGCGGGAAAATTTTGAAACTCGATTTTGGCGCCATCTAGCGGACATTTTTTCAAAAAAGTGGACAAGTTTATTATGTTCAGAATTCGTAAGATCTTTCCGGTAGTAGTTTTGAACCTGGGGCAAAATGAGATTTTATTAGTCAGCTTCCGGAGCCTCAAGCATTTATGCTTTCAAGGCGATATAAAATCGTCACAAAGTGAGGATTTTTTACTTTATTCATTTTTCATTTGACTTGTTTTGTTGGCTTATGAAAAGTAGAAACTTTTATGCTAATATAAAGAATACCGTGAACCAGAAACCAGAAGTAATGATCAAATTGATCAATGATCACCGTAGTTTTACTGATAGCATGTGTCTTTTCCAAAGTAACTAGAAATATATTTTTAACGGTAGCGCACCTGTACACTGTACACTGTACACGTTTTACTTTTTACTACTTACAACATTTACTGTAAGAAATAGAGGGTAGAGAGGAATCCTTCTGAAATGCAAATCACAGATGAAAAATGAGTGGAAAAAACATTGGATTAGCTACTCACATTATTGAGGTGAATGGATGGTGGATGCTGAATTATAATAAGAAAGGAAGACAAACAGGAATAAGAATTTTGTATTATAAGCCGTGCTTAATATTGGCCT
This sequence comes from Sminthurinus aureus, assembly GCA_034698265.1. Lineage (NCBI taxonomy): Eukaryota > Metazoa > Arthropoda > Collembola > Symphypleona > Katiannidae > Sminthurinus > Sminthurinus aureus. Next base: position 29,134 of record JAQGBH010000169.1, read on the forward strand.
TTTCGGGATTTAGGATTCAGGATATGGTGAACGGGATTTTGTATCAAAGAAGGAGAGGAACAAAAACAAGAATAAGAAACCGGAACCACATTGGCATTTGCAGTCTGGATCGGTGTATATATTATATAAGATATAATAATATATAATATACACTGCACAAAGCATATAGTAATATAGTAATACAGTAGACATAAGAAAATGAATGTGAGTTTAACCGCGAGTCTAGTTGATACTTGATGAAATCCATTGATTTAGACACTGTCATTAATTTTCTAAATACAGTTGTATCCTTTTTCTCCATTCTCCATTCTCCGACCCAAGAATTCGGGATTCACAACCTCTTTCCTCAACACTCTTCAATCTTTAGTTCATGAACCTTATGTGTACACTGTACACTGTACAGCGCACAGTTGTGCGTATAGTTGAATTTGTATGTTGCAGCTTGTACAAGATGATGAGAAAAAATCTCAAAGAGGGATCAGACATCTTGATTCATGGCATCCATAATAAATGAACGAAGCTGTCTATCCTTTTGAGTTTTGCGTTTTTCTTCATCCTGAAAAAATTGTCTATGGGATGCTGAGCGTTGGGTCTCGAGTCTCGAGTCTTGAATGTTGAGTATTGAGACTTGAGTCTTGGGTCTTGAGCATTGAGCATTGAATGCTTTTATTTAGACGCACATAATGATTAATATATCAATGTTCAGGAGTTTTGATGAAATTGGATTGAACTGGATCAAATTGGGTTGAACATTGAACAGAAATAGGAAAACACAAGCAGAAGAAAATTCAAAACCCAACATCCCATTGGAACCGGAACACCAGTTCTTTGATGAAAGTTTACTCTTCTACATCGTGTTTTCTTCACTCAAACTCTACACTCAGCACTCGACGCACTTTTTCATACACAACACGCACTTTCTACTTCTACTTTTCGTATGGAAAATGGAGGGTGGGACAATTGAGTAATTTGTCTCAATTTTCACAGCTATTAACCTAAATACTAAATACACACACAACCATGCTTTATACTTTATACAGCATGATAATTACCCATATAAAACACATTATACATATTGTACATGTTTTAATTTGGCTTTAATTTGGGGTGTCATATTTTTGGCATTTATGTACCGTTTTGTACTTTGGCCATTTTATTATTTTAGCATGTGAAAAGCATCGACAAGCAAATTGCTGTTTGAACTTTAAACTAATAAAATTCTAAAGTAGAAGCTATACAAGATACAAGGATCAAACCAAACATTCTAGCTTCAGAACTAAAACCTATCAAGGTTTCTCGCTTTGACTATTGATTTGATTTGATTTTCCTCAAACACGTTCACTGCTTATTGTTTAGAATTTAGAAGGATTTGAAGGATGACAGATCATGATATTATTATATTATTATATTATTATTATAGTAACCTAAGATTCTTTGATCCCGGCAATTGTTTAGTGTTTGATTATATTAACAATTGTACATAGCGAATAATAATAAATACATAATACTTAAACCAAGCCAAACCACGTGCAGGCAACCAACGTCAAGCCACATTCACTGTAATTGTATGATGTTTTCTACCTTTCAAATATATCTATAAATCTATTTAAACCCATAAATAATAAAACACCCGATACTGATGACTTGATGACGACGGGTTTATTCTTTATAAGTAGCGATGTTATATGTATTTAATTCATAAATTATATATTTTATACAGGATAATATTTGTAATTTTGAAGGGGTTTCCACTTCAAATCTCCAGAATCCAGAATCCAGATGATGAGAAATTTTCACATAGATGAATTTAATTTCAAGTTGGATTTTGACATAAGAGGCACTTTGGATGTACATTGTACATTGTACAAGGTATTTGTATAAACGCGTGTTGGGGTATAGAGTAAAAGGATTTTATACCTCATTCCTTTTCCTTTGGAAGCTGTACACAGTACACAGCTTTACAGTTCAGCTCCTCTGCCAATCACCTCAATTCTCAAGTAGTGAGGAAAGCAGAAGCAAAGAGAGTCGAGTAGAGGAGAGGAGGCGAGAAGAGAGCAAAAGTGTAATAACACGGTAGATTGAAACCGGTCTGAAAACCCAAAGCTGAATGAATTGCCTTTTATTTCCGCTTCGGCATCGGCATCGGCATTGGTTGGTTTCGGCTTTGGCTTTGGCTTTTGCCGTAGCAATGCCATCAACTTGGCATTGAATTGAAACTCCTTTTACCCTTTACTCTTTACTCTTTACTGCTCGACTGACTTGCTTTGTCTTCTCATTAATGATTTTATGCATGTAATTAATTCCTACTTGTCTCTAGAGACACGTTTGGGTTTCCTCCTTCCTCCTATAATATTTTCCTCGGTACTTTAAACATATTGTACACGTGTACCTTGTCCTTTGAAGACTATACAAAATTGCACGGGCTTCTTTTTCTTTAAAGTTTACAACGAGAACATCTATAATCTATAAATAAATATAAGTATAGATTACAGATGTACAGATTTGCCTGGATGCTTGAAATTTACACTAGTTGTTTAATTATGTAGTAATTGTCAATTTGTAATCATCTTAATTCTTGGAAAGGACAATTATTGTCAATTACATATTGTCAGTGGGTTTTAGCTTTTGGCTTTTGACTCGGGGCTTTTGACTTTTGGATTTTGACTTTTGGATTTTGGAGATTGAACAGAAACGTACGGTTGAGCCTTAAAATGAGCATGAATCGGTACATTGATTACTAGAATGGGGGAACGGGACAAGAAAAGCCCGTTACCTAGTTTTATTTTATCACTGGTACGAAAACTCTTGCTGTCATCACACTATACAACTATAGAGCACACATACATGAACTGCATTGAAGACTGGAGACTGGAGAATGGAGACCTCGGACTGGACTGAGTTGTGAATATGGGAAAAACTAGTAGGTCGTTTGATGACTTTGGTGTCTTTTCCCATTTGTCCCGTCATAACTTAGAACCCCAGTGGGTTCTCCGTTTTACATTCTCCATTCTCAATGCACTTGGAACTATAGAAATAATTAGGTACTATAGAGATAGAAAAGTACAGAGTACAGAAGAAGGAATCCTGGAATCCTTTATGCATCCATAAAAGATAATAGCTATGGTTGATGATGGTGTAGTCGGCATTTTTCTCACCATGTACAATGCACAATGTAAAGTACAGTATGTTGGTCTGTGTGTAAAAGTAGAAAGATAGATAACATAAAAATATTTGAGGCAGCGCAAGTATTCCAGTATTCCAGTATTTCTTTATTTCGGTATGTCGGCATTGACATTGGTACTGAAACTGAAACTGGAACTGGAACTAGTACTGAAAGTGGTAGAGGCACAGGTACGGAAACAGGGACCAATATTTTAGTACAAATGACGGGGAAAAGAGAAAGGCGAGAATGGTAAGTTAGACTTATTTACTTTTTCAAGGTGGTCCGTGGTCCGTGATGAAGATGGTAAATTAGTCGTAGTGATATTGATCCAGTCGTTTGTCATTTTATCCCTGTTCCGAGCTGAGCTAAAAGCTGAGCTGAGGATTGAGGATGTAATAACACAGGTATGGACTATGAACTGTGGACATCACATAATATTATTATAAATATCAGACAACTTTCTCTCTCGAATCTCGACACCAATACAATACAATACAAAATGTACTGTATTTTCTTTCTGTTTTCTGTTTTCTGTACTCTGCAGGCATGTTCATATGTATGTATTGTAAATTGTAATACGCAGAAAAATTAGAGTCAAAAGGCCGGTTTTCATTTCAATACGTCCAACAGAATTTTTATAGAGTTATTCAATCCACAATTTACACTGTATGCTGTATGCTGTATGTATCTGTTAAGTGTAGAGTGTAGAATGTTGAATGTAATGTGGAAAATGGGATATTTCTTGGTCGTTGACTTGTGGCGATGAAATTCTATACATTGTATATTATTGTATATTGTATATTTGGTGTTCCGCTTTTCCCACTTCCTTCCTTTTCTACTCTTACTCACTCACTCCTTCACTCACTCTCTCAATCTTTTGGGTTTCGGTTCGGTTCGCCGTCCCGGTTTCCAAAAAGACCATGGAAATTCCGTGATCGGTGTACTAAATGAAAACAGTGAAAACACTGAACACTGGACACTGTACACTAGGCAAACCATCAATCTATTGGCATTGGGCTCATTTTTCTTCACAGGGTACATTTTACGCACACCCATATAGAATATAGGTACATAGACATATCTACATCTCTGTAGGTTGGACGTTGGACATTGTACAATGTTCATATGCAAAAGTTTCAACTATATGTTAGCTTCACCATACATGTACATTGTACATATAATATGTGTGTTTTTTTGTCAAAAGACGATTCTTCTTGGATTTCAAACATACTTTGTAATCCAGGTTCTAGACCCTAGACGCAAGACTCAAGACTGCAGTACATTCAAAAAATATCAGGATCTCTCCTTCCTTCTCCATTTTATATAGTTTATCTGTAGACTGGAGAGCTAACAGATATACGTAGAAAACCTGTACTTTATTCGACCGGTATGTCTGTATGTTGTATGGTATCTGTATTTTATCTATCTTTTTTTGATGTAGATACTTACTCTGTTCATGTTTTCTTGTATCATTACCGATTAGATTGGACATTGGACATTGGCCCCTACAAACACACATCCATAAGTATACTGAATATTGTATACAATATGTATACATTCATGTCCACATATTTTTCTGAGGAAAACGGGGAGGAGGGAAAGAAAGAATGCACAATGTTGATATTATACGTTGAATTTAGGAAGTAGGGTCACATTCTACATTCTACCATTCAACTTCTCTATCCATACCATTTTGTAGTGGGTTATCGGTCATCTCCAACTTTATTTGATATCATTACACGTGTGTTTTTTCCTCTTACTTCCTTCTTCCTCATTTCTTGTTTTTGTTTTTATTGGTTTCATTGTCGCTTTCTCCTTTCCAACTTCTTTTCCTTCTTGTTCCATTAGACTAACGTCTCTGTTCTGTATTCTACATTCTACATTCTACATTCTATATAACAGATAGACCTGTAGCTTTGTTATATCTACTTAGGTAGGAAACCATTTTTGTTCCTGTCTGTTTGCTTGTTTCTTTGACATGGGTTTAAAAATAATACGCCTGCTTTGTATTTTGTATTTTCTACTTTCGGTTTTCTCTGTTTTTACAAAGGGAAACAAATAATAATAATAATAGCATAATAATAGCAGTAGTTTTGACATCAAATTGAATGTATTCTGTACACTGAATGTATACTGAATAGTGAATGCAGAAATCCTTTTTTCCTTTTTACTCAACGGCTTCTCTCTTCTCTTGTCCCCCTTGTTCATTTATTTATTCACTATTTTACTATTTGATCTTGTTTGACAACTTTCAACTTTCATAATTCTTTGAAATCAAGTAAAGCCCAGAGTCAAAACTACAGGCAAACAAGTACATTGTCTAACTTCTACAAGTATAATATTGTATACTGTCAATTGCCTAAGCATCCAAGTTTCCAGCATCAGCATATAGTACATACACAATGAATCGGAAACCTTGTTTCTTGGAGCAGAGATAAACAAGCGTGATAAATTTTTCAAAGGAAATACTCACAAAAGTAATAATAAAAGTGACTTTTCATGACGTTTTTACTTTGCTCTGAAACTCTAAAGTTCTACGGTTCTATAGTTCTAGATTCTAGAGCTATACAAAAAGTAAAATGAATCCTTGAAAATTCAATAGAACTAGAAAATGTTTCTCTTCCGATTGATAAAGAATATCTTATCCTGTATTCCGATTTTCCTGATTCCAATTCCAATGTCTCTGGTTCTTGTGAGTGACACAAGTACGTAAGTGTCCAGACTCGCCAACTATTCCAGACTCTTGATTCTAGATTCTAGATTCTATACTCTAGACTCTCTAGACTATTCAAATTAGAATCAGTAGTCAGACTTTTAGATACCGACTCAATTCTAGAATCTAGAATCTAGAATCCAGAATCTAGAATCTAAAAATGCAGTTGTCTACACTTTGTAAGATGACAAGGAGATTTAGATTTCAGATTTGAATGTAAAGTGAAAAAGAAAGGACAGGAAACTGGGAACTGTATCAAAACTTTTTGAAATGACATGAAATGAAAAGTCGAGAAAAGAATATGAATCTGCTTGACAATGAAAAGAAAATGAAGCGGAAGGAGAAATTGGGACAGGAATTGGAATTGGAAAAATTGGAGAAAAACTCACGAGCTCCAAAAACTTCTTTTATTCTTTTATAAACCAACTCTTTTTCGTTTTACTTTTCCCCCTCTTTTCCCATATTATTGGTTATTGGCAATTGAAAATTTGAAATTTGAAATTAAAGAATAAGTTGAATAGAATGAAAAATGTGTCTACCTTCAAGAGAGATATGTATAATGCCCAAGCTCCAAAAAACAAAAAAAAGAAAAGAAATACCAGACTTTCTGAATTCTGAATTCAAAAGGTAAGAATGTCAAAAGTATCAAAGTGTGGAGTGTGGATAGTGTAAAATTTCAAATCAAAAGAAAATATCTCAATTGGCACAAAAATAAGAATAAGAATAAAAGTACAAAAGTATTTTCAATATTTTATATTTTGCAGCAAAGGTTCTGGAAACATTTCAATGCCCATGTTGTAGAGTGTGGAGTGTGGATTGTTGAAAAAGATTTTTTGTTCTGTTCTCTTTTGGTTCTGTTCTACAACAAAACACAGAACATCTAAGTGAAAGGAGTGCCCAAGGCAGGAGAAATATATCTATACGTAAAAGCAACTTCTTGTTTCCGTCTATCTCAATTTACATTTTCATTTTGAGTATTTTGAGTATTTTGAGTATTTCGTATTTCTTACAATAAAGTCTTTGCTCCATACTTGAGAAATCATCAAAGAAAATGGAAATGTAAAATGCAAAAGGTAAAAGGAGAAGTTGAAGACGAAGGAGAAGAAGCCAGAGTATGACCGACTCTGACTCTGACTGACTTTCCTTACCTACAAACTACAAACATTAACAAATCATGCACACTTCAGATTGCAGATGGAAGAAAGTTGTTTGACTCTGAACTCTTAACTCTTGACTGATGACTGATGACTGACGGCATGAAACTCAAAAAGGGAAGTGACAGACCAGAGCAGACATGCTCAGGAATTTTCGTAGAAGTTGGTGGGAACAGCCCAAAGATAAATAAATTAATTTTAGCAACTAACCGTCCCTTCTTTCCCCAGATACTCTGTACTATATTATTATCAAAATATTATGTATTAGTGTTTTCCTTCCTGTTGTACCTTCTTATTGTAGATTGTGGGTATTTATTAGCCGTGAGGAATGGAGATGAAACAAGAAGGGGAAAAAGATCTGTACAGACGATTTTATAGGTAGGCAGATGCATATACAATATACAATTTACTCAACAGCAGGAGAATACTTTACACTGTAGACTGTAGAAACTTTATATATACTGGTGCATTATGCTCATCAAACGTATCAACTTGATTGGATGATTAGAAATCACCTCCAGTGTTTTAGTTTTTGGTGAAAGGAGCATTCAAATCTACACAAACGCCAAACGCCAAACATCACGAGTCACACGAGTGAAGGAGAAAGTGAGATACACACATTATCTCTTTCTGTTCTATGAATTTTATGTGTCGTTTCTGCTTTTGTCTTCTATCTGTAAGGCTGATGTTCATCCGCTTTCCCTTTCCCTTTCCTCTGTATCTATAATATTGTATGTACAATGTACATCGTTCCATATTATTCATGCTGTTTTGAATGATATCCTCTTCCTTTTGTATTTTGTGTTTAGATATGGCAGCCAAGAATCTTGAATCTTGGAACTTGAATCTCAAACGGATCAACGTGGACTGGGTTTTGCCTTTTCATCAAGAAAATGGTGATGATAATGAGCTAGTGCGCCGAGGGCTGTCTTATCTATATTGTTATTACCTACTGTACTGCACTGCACTGCATCGGATTGGATTGGATTCGACTGTATGCAGTGTACAGTGTGCAGTGTGCTGTATGAGGAAAATTTAAGAAACTCAATAAAATGAGACAAAGGAAGACACATGGTGCATTTTATGCATCGTCTACTGCCTACTGCCTACTGCTTATTGCTACTGTACTAGCTACCTATTCAGCATTTAATATTGGACATTCCGTTCCGTCCAAAATATGCACACTCTTATTCACAAGTGTAACAAGTTTAAGAAAGCCAACGTCTCAGAGTTTTTGCTGAGTTGAGCTGAGCTTTCTTTTGCTTTCTTTTTACTTTTCACTCTTCACCCTTTGACAAAATTCCTACTTCTACTTCTACTTCTTATGCCCGTTCTACTTTTCCATGCATTTTTCTGTGAAGCATGTACAAAAAGAAACGGGAACGGAAAGGAATCAAATTACATAAACATTTTTTAAAAGTTCAGGGGGTTGTCAGTAAAAAACGTCAAAATCACAGCCGAGCATTTTTGTAAACCCCAATCCAAAAGATGTACTTTTTTTCCCACACGTTTGGACTTTGGACAACAACGGAATTCTACTGAAGCAAAATTCCTATTTGATGTACAAGTGTTTGTGACAGCAATGCATAGTGGAAAGAAAACAAACCAAAATTTACACTTTAACCACAGCCCACAATCCAGGGTTCAGGGTGGACGTTTGAAGCTTGAAGTTTGAAGATGGCTTTCAAAACTTGTACACAAAAATTGGATTTCTGGAGATTTTTTGCTCTGAATTTCCCCTCAATTTTGCAAAGTAGCAACTAGCACTTAGTTAAAAGTAAAAAGTAATCTACAATCTACATAATAAAAAGCCACTGAACAATGAACTATTTAGCATAGCAAGAAATGAAGATTGTAGCAATAATGTTGTGTCAAAGTAAAATGTTGCTTAAGCAAGTGATAAGCGGAAGGAAATAAAATCAACTCAAATCTCTCACATCCTCTTTAAAACATCTAGGAAGTAAAAATCCTTTTCAGAAGCAAATAGCCATGTCATTCATCCATTGTCTAAATCTCAACATTTATGATCTCCATAGAAACGTTGCCTGATAATTTATAACACTCGTCATTTCACCTTGTGACAATACTTACTGAAGACTTTGTCAGTAGACTACTGGTATCAGTTTCATGCCTAATGATGCTTTCTCCATTCTTCTTTGCATCCTGTCTGTGCCTGTGCTTACACCTTCCTGTTTTAAAATGGCTGACATGTGAGTGTAAAGTGTAGTTACATTTACATGAACAATGTACATGTGATTATGACTGCTGTTACCATTTTCACCTCTTCACCTCTACAAAGATTTTTTTTTTCCGTTTGTATTTTGTACAAAAACACGTTTTCATACCTGAATACGTATGTCTGTGTCTGGGGTTTGCACCACCTGAAGCTCAGAAAAATGTCTTTCTTTTGCAGCACGTTGCCAAGTAGTATATAGAAATATTATAGTCGTCTTCGTAGTCGTGGTTGTTCTTGTCGTCGTAGGAGAAAGACATGAAGGATCATGATACGTACCTGACTCATGAATAAATCTAAATCTGAGTGTGCTGAGCTGAGCTGAGCTGCCGGTATTGTGCATTGTGTATCGTGCACTGTGCATGAGTGTGACTTTTGTCGCTTCCTCTCCAACTGCATGTACAATGTACAGTGTAAATTGTACGTGTGTAAGCTCAAGTCGTATTTCTTCTTCTAGTCATCCATTACACTTCTTGTTGAATCCACAAAATATGATGAGATTCCTGGAAAAAAGGGAATGTATTCTGAATTCAGACATCAAAAATACGCGGAATAAACATCCTTTAAAAATTAGCCTCTCTCTCTCTCTCTCTTGCCTTTGAAACATTTGTTACAATTTACACTGTAATATATTTCGAGGTGAATGTTGAATAGGAAAGCATACAAGTACAAAATACATGTGTGCACTATAAACATTTTTCTTTTTCTAGTACAAAGGCAGACAGGTTTTTTTCCTTTCAAAGTTTTATTTTTTATTCCATATCATTTGTTATACTTTATACTACAAAATATAAAATACAAAATACAATACATTATAAAATGCGAAACATCAAACATCAAACAGCCAACTGAAAAATTGAAGAATCAAAGGAAAAGGTCAAAGATTTTAGTCCTGTCATGTCAAAGCATCTGAAAACACTTTTGTAAATATCCAGATTCCAGATAAATAATATAAATAAGTAATCAATTTATTGCTTATAATTTCAAGTTTGGGTTATTGATAAAGATAAATGTACACTATTTATTATTTATTACGGATATTTGAAACATTATCCTATTACCCAAAAACTACAGTATACAATAGGACTACTACAGACTACAGACTCAAGTTTCTAACAATTGATACATTTCGGAGAACAGCAAATTTGTACACTGTAAAACGGGAGGGGGTACAACAATACAACAATAGAGCACTCCAATTTGGACTTAGGATTTTGAGCTTTCTCCTCAGTTGTGTAAGTCAAAGTCAAAGTGAGTTAAATGTATTGTACAATGTACATTGTACATGCAGAAGAATGTAACATCAAACATCAAACCTTTTATAATGAAAAGCATGGTAAATATCTGACAGGCATAAATCATACAAGATACAAGGAAAAGTATTGTACACTATCTACTGTACACTGTACACTATGTGAATGCATTGAACGAACATAAAATAAATAAGAGAAAGAAGGAGCTATTGTTACAGAATGTTTGTTTGCATTTGTAGTCTATACATTGTACATTGTGCACTACGTTCTATTTGTATATTGTGTATTGTGTATTTTATTGTATAACTTTTGACTTTCCTATTCAACTTTCCATTAAATGAACAATGTTGACAAATTACAGTTGCAGTGAGAGGTGTGGTGTGATGGCCGAACTTTTTCCGTGGTCATTGGTCATACATACAAGGATGGCTGGCCGTTGATCACTGATCACGTTGATGTTTGATGCTTGATTTTCGCACAATTGAAGAGTAATTGATTTCTACGAGCATTTTGAACTAGTCCACACATTCAAATACTCAAGTCACACCGATAGATCTTTAATCTTGATCTACTTTATTTTTAAAGTAATGTCTGTGAATTTCAACGAGTGCAGAATGCAGAATGTAGAGTGTAGATTGAATAGAGTATAGATGTTTGGTATGTGTAATTTGTTTAGAGTTTAGAGTTTTAGAGTTTTGGAATTTGCTATTAAAGCTTTCATTTCCTTTTAAACCCTTTTGTATCCTATCGTATTGTATTGTATTTTATTGTATTCTACATCAAACAAGTAAAGTCATTTCTACTTTCTACCAGTTTGAGATTTGAGATTTGGGATTTTACGTCGTACATTGTACATTGTACAATGCACAAAGTACAGAATATTATGTAAAAAGATGTAGTATAAATCTTTTTGACGTCTATTGAGCGCTTTTTCTTTTCTGGGAAAACTATTAAATAATATTAGAATTGAACTGTGAAAGCCGGGCTCTTAGCTCAAAGCTAAATAAAAGATAAAAGATTGAGTACATACATATATGTACACATGGTTACGTTTGTGTTGTATTGTATCCTATTGTATCTACACTAGAAAATGTACATCCTTTGTTCTGTTTTTCGAGTACACTTAAGGGTGAATTTATACAAAAGTGGCTTTTGACGTGATTTGCTAATGGAATTTGAACTATAAGTATCTCGAGTCTTGAGTCTTGAGCCTTGATTCTTGATTCTTGAAATTTGGAGTTTTTACCCTCATTTTTTACACGTGTTAATAAATAGCACACACCATAGTCCATATGTACAGTGCATTGTTGGCTTCTGTACTTTAACATTTCCTTCAAACTCTGATTACAATTTGTTGATTTTCTGCAATTTTCTTTGTCTAAATGTGTCCAACTTTACCATATACTTTACAGTGTACAGATTACAGATAAAGTATACATACAGAAGTTGACAACTATAAGTTGTACAACTTTTCTTGACACGTTTGAGATGGAATAGCGGAAATTTGTTTGAATTTGCGTCTGCTTTGATTTCTATTTTCCATTTTCCGTGCTCATGAACATGAATATTAAACATGATAAAATTTACCTAAGTAGCGATTCAGATTTGAGAACAAAGGGCGTAAAATCCTACTGCTTTTGCCTAGTACCTAGTCCAGAGTTCCTTGTGCAGTACTTGCAGTTTCTTTGTAGAACAGTGTACAAAGAATATGGAATAACTATCTACCATCTCAGATGTGGAATCTTGAATCTGGAATCTGGAATTCCAAATGAGCAGCTTATTAAGCATACTTCTCTTGATTCATTTATTTGTCTCTTGTCTTTTGTGTTGTTTATCCTGCATTTAGTATGTATGCGTGTCTCCGTGCTTTTCATCGTCACTGTCACTAACATCAGGATTAGGTATTCTGCATTGTGTATTGTGTACCCCACTTTCTTACCATAATCTCATCTAGGAAGTAGAAACTCACAAGTTTACAAAATGAAAATAGGAAAGCAAAAGCAAATGTGAATACGAATACGAATACAAATACAAATACTAAAATACGCATAAGTAATATATCTTGTGAATTTACGTCAGTACATAATAATAATAATTCTGGTTACTCGTTACTCCTTATTCCTTTGTTATTTCATACAAAATGCACATAAATAAACTCATCATCAGTTCTCAGTTCACTTGAGCTGAGTTTAGTTTAGTTTAGTACAGTGCAGTTCAGCTCAGTTCAATTTACAGTTGGATGAACTAGGATTCTAGGATTTAGACTTAAGTAGTAAAGCAAATTTGATGCTTGTATGAGCAATGAGCTCTCTACATTCTATATTCTACATTCTAGATTATGTACTATGTACTGCAAATTGTGTAGTACACTGTTACTGCGTGCTAGCAAATTCTTCTACTTGTACTTTTACTTGTGCTTGTGGGAACAATGCAAAATCTACAAGCTGTCCGAATTCTGAATTGACTGTGGTAACGAGATAATGAAAATGATGATGATGATGATTTTATTTTCTCTGTACAATTTTCCCTAATCTCATTATCATACCAAACCAAACCAAAACTTATATAGTAAATTTCTGTAGTGATAGGGATGACAGAGAAAAGAGAGAAGGAACGAAACTCGTGTCTCATGTGCAGTCAAGTAAAGAGGCAAGAGGCAAGGAAAGTAAAACAACAACAAGATGGAGAAAACGTTGTATACTGTTATACAGATACAAACTCCACTGGTGACTGGACAAAATACAACAAACCATTTTTCTTCGTTGACAAGCGACAAAAGGAAGAATTGTCTATTAATTCATCTAAAATCTCATCAAGTGTAAGAACATGGAACATGTAGATTGTAGCTGTATATTGTAGCTCTTGCACTTACTTTGATTTCAAACTCTTACGATATTCCTTTGTTTCGTACATACAGATAAATCTCGAGCCTCGAGTCTCGAGTCTCTAGTCATCAGCACTATGTTATATATTACATATTATATGCATTTGTCGTAGTGGGAGTAGTACAGAGTACAAAGTACACAGCGTATAATGCATGTGTACAGTACGGTGTTCAACCCTTTTGTTTTCATGTTTGTCTTTGTAGTTTGAATGAAAGGAGTTTACGCAAGTCATACTCAAGTTCCTGTAGATTGTAGATTCTGGATTCTAGATTCTAGATATACAACCCCTGATTTTATACAGGAGTTTTCTTCCAGTATTTGACTTTCTCCGTATCATTCTCTACTCTCGCTGACACGACTTACGATATTAGATCCTAGATCCTTGATATCTACATTCTACATTCGTGAGCATAAGGAGAACTTGATACTTGATACTTAATGTTTCAGAGATCTACTTGACACAGTTCGTTTAACCGTGTAAAACCCAATTATGTCAAAATAAATTTAACCGAATACTTTTACATTCGAAATTCGACATTCGACACTCGAAACTCAACTTTCAACAAATAAATGAGGAAAATTTCCCCATTTTCTACTTTACTTTGAAAAGAGTTTGTTGATGAAGATGACTTTGTCTTTAAACATAAAATCCTGATGAATGAATTTATACATTTGTGTAATTTATAAAAAAAAATAAAACTAAAATACGTACAAGTTTTTTACACAGGATTTAACCACTAGAAACTAGACACCAGACACTTCTCCATCTCCTAAAATTTTAAATTGGCATGCTGACAATCCCACGTAAAATTCAAAATTCAAGACACCGCTTACTTATTTGCTCATCCGTAAGGAAAGCTTGTCAACTATCTATCCAAAATGCCAAATTCACAGTACAAATTAAAGATGAAAGATGAAAGATAGAATCCCGAGTACATCCAGAGAGAATGATACAAAAAGAAAAAATGAAAAGCATTTGTTTCTTTCTAAACTTGTATATTTTCTTTTGTTTTGTTTTGTTTCGGTTTCCTCAACCATTTAAAATTTTATGCATTTGAAATTTCACTCAACCTTTGAGCCTTTGAGAGTAAATGTTAAATGTTCAAGACCTTGGACTAGAAAGAAGAAAAAAGAAAGAAAAAAGAAGAAAGGAGAAATAAAAAGGAAAGTTGAACAACTGAGAGATCCCGAATTCAGAATTCAAGAATTCAAGAATTCAAAACATTGGTCATGCTTCATGCTTGTTTTGAATCTTTGTTATCAAGCAAATATAGAATTCTAGCTGAGCTGAGCTGAGCTTGAAGAAGGCAGCGGAACAAACAAAAAAGATTTGTTTACAAAGCTTGAAAAAACTTGCATACATAGTTTTTAAACTCTCAACTTTGCGTTTCTAGTTTTTAGTTTCTAGCATGCAAAACAGTAGCAGCTTTCATGATTCCGATTCCTGCGTGTTTTCATATTACAAAAGTAAGTAAGTGCAATTCCCCATTCCCAATTCACCAGCCAGCATAAAATTATTCTTCCATTCTTACAACTCACAACTTGCATGAACATTTTTGGACCAGCACCACACTTTAAAAAATCCTTTCTCCTCCTGCTTAACAAAATCAAACCAAACCAAAGTCAGTCAGTAGTCACAGTAACCTTCATCCGCGCCCAAATCATATGCATGGGTGTGTATTTTGAAAATGTTATGCTTGTGCATTATACACGCTGAACCCTGACATAACCAACCATGAGATTATTAGCTTGAATCCGTTTGGAAACGGATAAAGTAAAGTATGCTCAATGCCTCATGCTCAACGGTTATACTTTTGTTCTTCACAGTTCAAAGTATCTACTTTCTATAAAATCCGTATCCGATGGCGTCATTGCGTGTGTCAGGATCTACGACAAATCGACACTACTAGGTTCTAGCTTTAATTACTATTACTCTGGCTAAGAGAAATGGGTATTACTTTGGCTAATAGAAATGGCTATTACCCTGGAGTTAGTAGAAAGTTCTTGTATTGTATTTGCTTGGATAAAAGTCATTTGAAAGAAATCTAGTAGCTTTTATTTGGGCTAATGAAATAGCTGTGCTTATGATAACATTAAAGCAAAGAAATATTGAAAGCTGAAATAGCGCAATCTCACGTACGAACAAAAACAGATTGAGTCTAGAAATAAGCTGCTGTGGAGCATTTAAAACGAATTGTGTAAAGCTTTTTAACCATCGGATTTTGATTCTGTAGACACTTTTGTTGTACCGTCATGTGACGGGCGTTTTTACTTGTAAAGTATAAAATACAAACCAAAGGGAAAACAATGAGAGAATTTTGTTTCTGCATAACGCTTTATCTTTTCCGTACTGACTTTGATTCTCTTATGCACTTCTCCCTTTGTCTTTCAACTAGAATTCTTTTTTGGTTTTTTACATTTGTTTTTTTTGCTCAGTTGGAGTTTGGAGTTTGGAATACAGCCACAAGGGAAAAACATTGAGCTATGTAATTCAAAATTCAAACATACTTTCATACTTTTTACTTTGTATTGTATTCGAATTCGGGTTCGGGTTTTGAAGGGTGATCTACAATTGGAAAAGATATAGAAATAATCCATCAATAGCAAAATTTGTTTTTTATAAAGGTTATGTTTGAAAATGTTTACCGTTTGCATTTTTCTGTTCCCTTCAACTTATCATCAGACTTGTAATGTATGCCTGCTCGTCTTTTGGGATTTTATCAAATTAGAAATTTTGAGTTTAAAACACATAATCAAATCCAGATTTAGATCCAAATCCAGAATTCAGTTTTGTCATGATACTACAATTACAGCTTATTGCACATGTTTGCAAGTCGAGTCAAGAGTCAAGACACACTTCCTTGTTTAAGTCAAAAGTCGGAAGTCGAAAGTATGCAATTTGGGCCTTGGGCATTAAATGACCGCTTATGATTATGTGTCTGCGGCTGTGGAGAACCACAGCAGTTTCATGTGTGATTATCAAATCTGTTACATTCTGTATCTGTTTTCCTGGTGTTGGTTGTTGTACAACGGTGTGTCTTTTCTCTCACTTTATAAGCTCCGATTTGCAATCAAACAGAATGTCTAACGTATATTCACTATTCGCATGTTTGTGTCACAGCTCCTGTGGTTACACTTTGTACTCTATTGTACGCAATTGGATACGGAATCAGACTACAGCTGCTTTGGAGTGTTGAGTGTTGAGCGTTGAGTCACATGTAAATATGCACGAAGCACTTCAAACTCTAAACTACATATACACTGATCACTGTTCACTGTACACTATACATAGGCACTGTATTCAAAGCTTCTCACAATTGCACTAGAAATCTCTTTCACGGGTGAATATACTGGTGCACGTATAAATTTATCCTGTAATGCTATATGTATTACGTTGAACTGTAGTTTTTATGGACCGACAGTCTTATTTACACAGGGTACAGACTACAAACTAAAGACTGTGTAAATATCAAGAGGTGAGAAATCCAAATCCAACTCCAACTTGAAGCACTTTCACAGCAGTACCAAACATCAAGAATCAAGAACCAAGAAACAGTCAACAGTCTACGGACTGAAACAGACGTTGACATAAAACCAACCACATTATATTGTACACTGTATTGACTTGTGAGAAAAGGAGAACTGAGAACTGAGATACAAATACAAAATATGACACATGACGTTTGACACCATTCACCATTTTCTATTTTCGATTCACCATGATCCTGCTTCTGCTTCTGTCACTCCTCACTTTCCCAATTCCCAGTACCCGCTTCCTTTTATTATAGTACAGTTTGAACCTTTTTCAAAAGCAAAAGTTTAGACGTGAACGAGTGAATGAGTAAGTGAGATTGACAATTGACAATTGGCAAGGCTACTTTCAAAGAATATTCCTCATAACAGACATTCGTTGCATGACATTCATAATACAAATTTCCCATGTCACATGTAGTTTAACCCATGAATAATTTTGTCTGTAAAGTGTAAACAGTGGTGATAAAAATTCCTGAAATTCACATGTGACGCAAAAGTACATTCATCAATACTCAATGCTCAATATTCAATACATGTGGACTATATACATAATACATAATCTAGAATCGATTATTATTTTCAATGATCATAGCTAAAAACACAACCTACAATTTTCAGTGTACAGCTGCTATTTTTGTTGAAGTTTTAGAAAAATACCCCCATTTGATTACAAACTCGATACTCAAGTCTCGAGACTCGAGAGCGGAGAGTTGAGAGTTGAGTTTTGAAGTGAAAAATGGCAAATATTCGATAGTCAATTTTCCTCGAGCCTCGAGCCGCGAGCCGCAAGCTAGATAATAAAATAAAGATAAGTAAAGTACAGATATTAGGGGGAAAATACTTTGAAATCACAACGTGAAATGTACAAGAGTAAACAGTAAACAGTAGCACAAGTTAACTAGGAGTAGAAGTAGATTACACAGACCCAAGTCAGGAGTGTGTATTTATTGTCAATATTTTTAGCCTACATTATGTCCCATTTACCTGATAAGCGTTATCTGTCTTGCATTTAATCGATTTTCCAATTTTTTTTGCCCTTTTGGCAAACACACATTTTCCTCCGCTACAACAACATACAGAACACGAAATACAGCTAATGTATCCTACTTCTTTTTTTCTAATACTTTAATAAAGTCAGCTGCCTGTAATAGCAAACATACACTGTGCACTGTGCACGGTACAGTATACTTGATGCTTTATACGGTCCAGTCTCTAGTTAGTTTCAAGCCTCAAGTCTCAAGATCTCAGACAAAGTAATCAACTGGTACGGCAATCATAACTATAATTATTCTTTATTGTTATTTCCGTCTTCTACGCACTACTCACAACACATTAGACATTAGACACACAGTCTCAAAAATCCGAATCACAAATTATTTTCTTCTAATAATCGATGTGGGGTTGGTTGACTCGATACTCGAAGCTTGAAGCTTGAATCTCGACTCTCGATACTTGACTTGACACGCTGATGCATTTTCAAGTGTTTTACTAAAGCAAAACAATTTGAATGCAAATTCAATCCCGAAAGCCGAACGGCCGGGACAACGGGTGAAAAATGTTGCAAATTCTTCGTACATATGTGTGCAGTGTGTTTTTAGAACAATTTTTATCTCATTTTCGAAGCATGGCATGGAAAATGGGGAATGGGGAATGGAGACTGGGGAAAGGGGAACTGAATATAAAGTCATCTGTCATTCAAATTCAAATATCAGTACGTAAAAGCTAATGTTGGAGAAAACCACATGATTTTCTTTTTTCCTTCCCCATCTCAATGCTCAGCTCAGTTGTTGAGAATATAGAGTGCAGAATGCAGAATCTAGAATCTAGACCAGAGAATGGAGACTTGCGAATCAGAGAGAACAGAGAACAGAAGGAGTGGGAGACGGGAGATGAGAGCTGGAAGCGTTTATACTATCATAAAGCTGTTGAGCGACTAAAAATGCCACAACCAGTTGCTATTAAGTTAAATGTGGCACGTTTTATTTCTCCTCCTTAATATGTAGTTACTAGTTGCAGGATGGAGCACACAACATACATGTACAATGTACAGTATACAACGTACAGGGTACAGTGTAGACTGTAGAATGTAGACTGCAGAAAAATGGAAAAAAGAGAGCAAAAAGGACGAAGGAGGAAAGAAGTGGATGGGATTTATGAGGATTTCACTCTGTGAAGTATCATTTGTGAGCTCAGGAAATAAGATAAAAGTACTGTGCATTCTGTATAGTGTATAGTGTATACATAACATATAACATATTCAACGTACTTATAATTCCTCCTCATGTGCATAATAACTACTTCTTAGTATAAAAAAACAAAAATACGTATCAAATGTAGTCTCTTGAATTTCGACACTATATCTCGTAATTAGCCTCTCTCCCTCTCTCGCACTCTCTTCACTCTGCACTCTTCAGTTCAGTATTGAGTGTGTTCTTACCATATTTCTATGTCTTTCTTGTGAGCAATGTCACAGAAGAGGAGACGGTTCTTCAAGCTTCTGAGTGTTTGTCTGCGTACACAATTCAAAATTCAAATGTGTTCATTGAGGCAATGAAGAAAGAAGAAGAAGAAGAAGAAGCATTGTACAATTATGCTAGTAGCTTCATGCTTCATGCTAGATCCTAGATGCTGGATGCTAGATGCTGGATGCACGCAAAATTTTACAATGTATAATGTACAATGATATCCTATGAATTTACTACAGTTATTTTGTGGAGCATAGTGCATGTGTGTATATGTATATGAACAGAGAATAGAGAAGAGGGAATAGTGAATAGTGGATGCTTTTAAGCTCTAGCAAATAGTTAAATTGTCTCCTCTGGCATCAACTGTGAAATCATCTCCTGCTGTGTCTTTTAAATGGCCTACATTTCATCCTTGTCGTTTGACAAAGTCTAGAGTCTACAGTCTACAGTCTAGAGTTTTGTACGGAGTATGGAGTAGAAAGCTTTAGTGATTATCATAAGTTTTGTGTAGTCTTCATCCTCCAGTCTGTAACCACATATGAAAAAAACATATGTTGTCCCCTAAATTACACAGCTACATACCACAATACATGTGTACATTGTCAACTATATTGTGTACTGTGTATTATAAACACAAAATAACCAGACTCTTTTACTCACATCACTGTACATTGTACATTGTACACTGTACAGTGTACACTGTATACTGTATGCAATTGTAAGGGAGAAAAAAAACAAATTTTTATAAAAGTAGTTTCCACCGAATTCAAAGCTTGAAGCTTGAAGCACAGAGCTTCGAAAACAACCACATGCTTTACTGATACTTTCTCCGTTTCTTTTGTCTCTTTTGGGTTTTGGGTGAAAGTCCTATGTTTTATTCATTCTATTAATAACAGTAATTGTTGTTGTTTTAGAGGTTTGAAAATTTGGGTTGGTTCTTACAAAACATTTTCAATTTAAAATCTAATTAAAATTTTTGGTCTGTTGTCAAAAGAGTCCGAAGTCTGGAATCTAGATTCTATAGTCTAGATTCTAGAATCAAGAGTCAAGAGTCAAGAATCAAGAGACAGCGGGGAATTGTACAAGAGCAGAAGAGAAGCGTATAAAAATATTTATTGTTATTTAGACATGATGCGAAATGCACAATTCAGTGAAACCATTTCCATGCTCAATGCTCATTCCACTTTGAATTACGTGAACAATCTAGTCACTAGATTCTAGTTTTTAGATACAAAGAGTCTCCTTGTGCCAATATTTTAATCTGTACTTTTTGGCAGGGTATGAAGTGACGTTACAGTTTTGCTATCATTTTTTATTCGAATTTTTTCTAATCGTTGACTGAAATAAATAAAAAGGTTGGTTGTTGGTTCTTGTATGTGTGGGGGGTGCTTTTGGCATTTTGGCTGAAACTATTTAACATGGACGCTGAACTACAGAATTGTGTATGGTCAACGAGCTACAAACGACTAATAAAATGGAATACAGATAGGTGATAACATATGTGGAGGGAAAATTAGTGCCCGTTTTAATTTCTGGAGCTTGTGCAGTAGCTAGGATTAATAGGTATTGAGCATTGAGCATTGAGCGATTGAGCATCCAGCATCAAACATCCTCACGAGCAAATAATTGGAGCGGATTAATTATTAAGTCGTCAGTTCCATTTCCTCTCGCATTTTAGTCTAATACGACAGGCTAATCTGTAGCTGAAACTTTCATGGCTTGTTAACAACTTTGGGTAGAAAGTACAAAATGCATGTATGCCTAGTGTCCAATGAATGTGATTGTAAATGTGCACGTGAACGTGAAGGTTAAGTCAGGAATGAGGGCGCAAATAATCACCGACCCAACCTCTAACTAACCGATACATCCATATAATATTTGTGGATTGTGGATGTAAATAACCGCCATCCCAAAAAGCAAAACCAAAAAGAAGTGTTGGGAAATCATCCGCACACATTACAGTTGTAGATGGTAGATTGTAGATTGTAATGCATATCATGTACAGTCCAAACTGCACTCTATACACAAAGTCATTCAGTGAATGCCATAATAATACTTCCATCTTCCATCTTCCATTGTAAATTGTACCAGTACGAATATCATGACAAGTTTTATACGTGGTTCGGGTTTTACAAAGTAGAATTTACTACGGGCTCTAATTTCAGTTGGATAGGAAATAGAAATACCTCGACAGTTACTGTCAGCGTCAGCGTCAGTGTTAGTGTCCGTATGCACTGCGCAATGTCCCCTGTTCATTGTTCATTGTTCAGTGTTCGTGCATGTATGGATGTTTGAATTTGTATCGTGTATTTGTATTTATATTTATATGAAGTGGTGCGGCTTGTCCTCTTTGACTTTCAACTTTTGACTTTTGGCTTTGGTTTTTTGGTTTTGGTCAAAGGTTTCCCCACATTTGGCGTGGCTGTTGATTCAAATTACTTTGGTAGTTGGAGGTCGTTGCACATAACTTTAGCCTTTAGTAGGTTCTGTCACAAGTCCGGACTTTTATGTATTCTCTGCTGCCAGCAATTTAGTGGATTCTCATTCTCATTCTCATTAGGATTTGAATTTGGATCTGGATCTGGATTCGGATTCAAAGTAGAGTTTGAGTTCGAATTCGGGTTCTCACTTTTGATCCATTCAGCTGCTCGCTGTTCACTGTTCACTGTTCTCATACCTCTGGGTGGTGTGAAATGCCTATTCACTATTCACTTACTAATAATTACACGCAGGCACACTCCGTGTCTTCAGCTACCTTTTGTGGATAATGAAGCTCATATTACAAATTAGAAGCAAAAAGGCGTTGAATGGAAAACAACGTCATTGGAAAATGAAAAGAGAGTGTAATAATCGTAATCGTAAACCCAACACATGAAAGTATCACTACGAATGCTGACTATAAACTGATAATGTATTTTCTACGTTTTTAGTTTGTACTCGTTTGTACCTATTGCTGAATCTATACCCTGAATTTGCAATTATCATTGAAAGGAATTATAGTATAAAATTAAAAACCATTATGACACGTATATTCGTATATTTGCTGATGAATAGGAATTAGGAATACTCGTATCGTATAATTAGAAAGCAACCATCATTTCTATTTATAAAACTGTTGACTTTATAATGTCTAATGTCTAATCCCATTTCATCTCTTGCGTGTGCTCAATTAAAATTTCAAAGTAGTACACTCTATTTCACAATACGTAGTACAAGAAACTAGAAACTAGAACAATTAAAATGAGTAAGGATATTGAGTTGAAATTTGTCGTGTGTAGTTTTATTTAGACCGAATGGAACACACAACCACGCAAACTTTTAATGGTGCGATCTTTAGTGTTGTGACTTTTGACTTTTGACAGAGGTATTAATCAATAATCAAACGACTTTCTCTTATCAAGTTTTACAAAGAATCCCTCGAGTTTCATTATGTACTTTGGAGCATGTTCTCATTTCTGCCAAAATATAAATCCATCAGGGACGTGTTACTAAAATTATGTAAAACATGTATAAGATTTTGGAGCCGCTTGAATTATAGACTCATTTCTTTCCAATTCTATCGAGCTATCGAGACAAGCGAGACAAATTAATGTTGCGATTCAAGATTAGATGATCTTGACTTCAAATTTCAAACACTTCAGCTCCAATCTTATGCCTGTGCTATTGTGCCATCGCACAATGCTATTTTGTCTTTTATGTTTTGTCATCTCCATTTTTTGGATGTAGCAGGAAAATTGACTCGTGACTCGGGACTTATGCAATACATTATGTAAATAGGCAAGTAAATGTGGCAGGTGTAGTATAAATAGAACATTTTTTTGTGTAAAATCAGTCATGAAAAAAGTTGTTTGGAGGAAAATAAACAAAGCAAACGGAGCCAAAACTTGCAATTTACAATACTTGAAAACAAAGAAGAAAGAAACAACCAAATAACTTTTGTTATACCGCTCAGTCGCTATTTTCTATTCTCTATTATGCAATCAGATTACAAATTTGGGGAAAGCGTCTCAAAGTTTTCTCAGAAATCAATAAATTAGAGTACGTAGTTCCCGCAGATATATGTGATATTTGATTGTAGATTGTAGTAAACCTTGGATTCAACATGTTTCTCGTTTTTCTCCAAAATATTGCACAGAAAGGATTTTTTTACAAAATTCTGCATGTTCACTAAATATTCAAAGTTCTAAATGTCAAATGTGTAAAATAAATGGAAGAATTGCCGAGTGCAAGGTTTTTACATTTTCATACACGGTACACTGTAAACAGTTGTTACACGACTCCTGCCAAAATTTGAGTTTCATCTTGTTCTGCATTGGATTCAGTATTGACTATTGACACGTCAAATGTCGATGTGGATGTTGACTGTTTAATGGTGGCTACAAATTATTGGATTAATGCAGGAACACGAATGGATTTTCAATCCAGAACCTAGAATCTCGAATCTGAGAATCTAGAATCTAGAATTCAGTCTACACATACAAATTTGATATTTGATAATGGAAAAGGTTTTAACTGAAGGGGAGGCAAAAATACTGACGACGAACAACATTTGTCACATTATTCCATCAACATTTATGCCCTTTTACATAAAACTTGGAAATTTGGAAATTTACAGTTGATAGTCTATTTGTGATTCATTCCATTTGAATTTGTATACACATCCTTTTTGCACCCGATTTTATCGCAATGTACATAGGCCGTAGACTGTTGACTGTGGACTGGCTGCAGACTGTGGTGAACAGAGAGTGCACTTTGAAAAGTCAATCAGGAAGAGTGTAAAATGAAAAAGTACTTGAGTCTACATTGCGCAGTATACAAAGTATACTTTACACTTGTGTACAAGTACGAACAGTAGATACATGAACGTATACAATGTACAGTGTACGGTGTAAATCACATCATAAAATAAGCAAGAGTGGGCTCTTCTGACATACAACTGCTTTTAGTGGGGTTGTTTGTGGATCTATAATTGTGAATATCTGATATTGAATGTTTTGTCTATGGTCCATTGTCAATTCCCTGTTTTCTGTCCTCTGTTCTACAACTCTTACTAACCAAACTACCTAAATCTAAATGAGAGAGTGAGTGCGTTGGTTGTTGGTTGATGGACAACATGGTTTATAAATTGAATAGAAAACAAACATTCGCACACCAAACACAAATCTGTAGGAAGTGCTTTTGAAGCGTTTTCACCCAAAGAGAGAGAGAGCGAGAGCAGGCACGCAAAGCCTGTTTCTCACTTTGTATTCATTTGTAGCTGCATTTCTCCGTCTTCTGTATGTATGTATGTATGTATGTACGTATGTATGTGATGCACAGAGAGCCTGCCAAAACTGGCAAAGTCTGCACAATTCACAATTCACATCAAGACGGTAATGATATGGAGATGGATTTTCTACTGTGGCATAGAAAATGAAGAGGAGAGGACCGTCGTGGTTTTGTTGGTTTTCCTTCCGCTTTTTCTCCTTCCTCCTACTCTTTTTCTTCTTCTTCTTACTCTCCTTGTTTTCCCTCATAATGCATGTAAATAAAGAGAGAAGAGACTGCTTATCGGTCTCGCTACTCCTCTTCTCTTCTTCTCTGTTAGATTTAGATTTAACTCTAGAACTCTGCAACTCTGGAGCTCTAGCATGAACGGAATGAAAATCTAGTTATAAAACTCCGACTCTAATCAAAAGGAGAACATTGATGGATGAAAATCCCAGAGTGACATGAACTGTTGACTCTAATCCTATGATGCTCCAAACCCCAAACTCCAAACTCCAAGCACAAAACTCCAAACTACAAACTCCAAACTCAAACAGAAGCATTTATATGTGCACAATGCACATACGAATACACAAACAAAACAACACCCAAATAACTTTCAAGACAATGTCACAGAAAAAACTGCGTACATTGTACATTTGTACATGTGCACTATGTGCAGCGTGTAGCTTTCCCTGTCTTGTCTTTTTTATGTGTATTTTGGAGTGAGATTGAGTTTTGTTGTTGTTGTAAGACTGCTGTACGCCAGTTCCTGTGCTGGGAAGATATGCTATCAAAACTCATTCCGATATGCACACATTTTTATAATGGAGCTGATCCGAGCACCAGTATAAATATTATATTATGCTCGTATAAGTTTGACATGGTTTAAGTAGTAAATAGGAAGTGCACAGCTCATACATAAGTAAATAATTACATGACTCATGACTTAAATAGATGTACACTGTACAATGTACAATGTACAGTTGAGGGTATTTTGCCCGCCTTTGGTATTTGGTATTGTGAGAGAAATCCAATAATCCAATCCTTTGTCCTTCGTCGGTAGCTTTTCATAATTTATTTTATAGAAAGAAAGGGGATCACCAATCTCCACTTTTCACCCTTTACATCAAAAACATTCACATTTTTCTTTGTGTATACATTTTAATGACAAATTTGAGGAAGAATGAAGAGACTTTGAATTGGTTCTGATTTTAAACTCTAGAGTCTAGACTCTCTAGACTACTGATGTATACAAAAAATAACACAAGCACACAAAACTTCTCTCCTTATACTTCTCACGTCTCAAGTTTCATGGAATGAAATGAAATCAATATAATGGAAGTGTTTTGTGTCTAGCTTATCAAAGAAACATGTGGACCAGTACAATTTCAAGAGAAATTGTAATGATGATTTTATCCAATTTTAGATTTCTTTTAAATTTTAAATTTTAATTCTGTTCAAGGTACAAAGTTCAAAGTTTAAAAATACCAGATAAAAAATCCTCTGAATGTAAAACGTAAAGTGTGAAATATCAAATATTCGTACAAAAATTAGTGTGTATTTGAGAGAAATAAATAATTATTATTCAACTTGATTCTCTTATATTATTATTACCTTATTATCTACATATGTACTATATATTGTATATGGTTTGCACATGTATACATTCTATAATATAGAAAGGCAGAAATTTGTAAATTAAATGTGATATAATCACATTAGAGTAGAATGTATGTTTAAAATAAAAAGGTAAAAGTCGCAATGATAATGTCTGTCCTTTTCTTCTTCTTCTTGTTTTTACTATTTACTTGGGATTTGGAACTTTTAATCTCTGACAAACTGACAGCACCAGAAATCCGGGAGAAGCTCGTTTTAATACAATTTTCAAATTCATGTGTTATAACTGTAATTTGTAATGTGTAATTTTTTTATGCTTTGTCGAGGGCAAAAAAATGAGAATGTTTACTCTTAATCTTCCGATTCCACTCATCCAGTTTTCCACAGGCACATTTACAAATGAACATTTTATTACAGTAATTACGACTGCGGTTATGGTTATGACCATGATTTTCCTGGCCAAAACCATTTTTACATGTACCTACCATATTTTGAGATTTTAGATTTTAGGTGCAATTCCATTAGAAAAAAGGTGAAAAACAAACTATGAGTATGAGAAAGAATGAGAATCCAGGTTGAAATCATGTGCTTCAACACTCACAATTCGCAATTTACACGCTATATTTTTTATCTTTGAATCACGTGTAGTTTTTGCACTTTTGCCAAGAGGAGTAGAAAAAAAGAAGATCTTACCTTCAAATTGGCTTTCTTTTTAATTAATTTTCCATTTAATTACGCTTCCTTTCTTTTTCAATAGGGACTTTAGGACTAGTGTCTAGTACCTAGTGGGCTTGTGATTTGACCTGGGATTTAATGTTTAATGGGGATGTAACACATTTATTACATATTACTTATCCAACCAATTTTCCAACACAGATGAGGAAACGGGAGATGGTAGCCGGAAAAAACTGGGAAAAAACGTGTTGAAAAGTCCAATCTGTATCTATCTATCGTTAACTTTTTTCCGCGAATATAGAATGTACTAGTAAAAACTACAACTACTAGTAAGTCGTCACCACATTCAAAGACAGAGTAATATTTAGTTGTAATGTTCTTCTCCTACGGTCTATGGTCTATGATGTGCAAAAATTCCTACGAAAATGCAATCTGAATCTGATGGCTCATATCTGGCACATCCAAAATCCAACATCTAACATCCAAACTTAGTTTTTCACACTTTCCTCGGTCTTTTTCCTTATCTACAATCTACAATCTACACTTTACTCTTTTCTCTTGATGTGAGACTGATGTTGAATGTTGAGAGTTGAGAATGTTGAGAAACTACTCCGGTGGGTGTGGACATTTTATACATTGTATGTATGTATGGATTAAGACGGGGAATGAGGGAAAGTAAAAAGGTGTTAATATACACAGAATCGAATTTTCACGTACATGTAGGTAGTTATTCCTTTATAGGTGCACATACATAATATCTGGAATTTGGATGTACAGCGTATAGTGTATAGTATATAGTGTATAATGTCAGTATATATCTGCAATCTGCACAAGCTCACACCACCACGACTCACACCCGACTTTTCACATTGGTTTGGTTTGGTTTTTGCAATCACATCCTAGGAACTAGAAACCTTACCCGAGGTTAGAGCCACTTAGTGAAAATTAAAACTCAAGTCACATCGTAATCCCGCATTTCCACCGTGTTATATTCAGCTCCTTCTCCTCCTCAGTTCTGCAGTTCTTCAGCTCCTCATTCTTCTTTCTTCTTAGTTCCTAGTTTTCGTCGCCTTGTTTCCTAGTTAGTAGTTGGTCAGCTTTTCTTGTCGGATCTGACTTTTGCCTACTGCCTGACACTTTCACTCACTCCCTCACTCAATCCCTTGTTCACTATTGCACTTACTTGTTACTTTGTTACTTGTTAGACCGAGTCAGACGAATCCCATCCCATTTCACTGACCAAATAAAAGGACATTTGAACACGTAATTTTCTCGTATGCAGTATGCAGGTACATACATGTACAAATATATCCATCAAAAATGAGATGAGATGTATAAAATTTGAAATGACAAAACTTGCTTTTCCACTCTTTTACGATGCTACTCCTCCCATTTTCTTTTTATTTCGTTCCACGTTTCTACATTTTTATACATTTTTTTTGCAGTTCACACTTTTACATGCACACGTTGTTTCTCGTTTCTCATATGCCTCATATGCATGGACTTCTTTCACATCAAGCACACACTATGTATACTGAATACTATCCACTATCCACCATCTACACACATGTAAACGTACAGCACATGGAATATTTCCAGTTCCGGATATTCAATTCATCATGCCCTTACAAAGTACATTTTATCCAGTGCAGATTGAACAATGAACCCATGTGTGTAAATTAGGTAATATACACAGATAGAAGTTTTTTTAAAGTTATGTACAAGTTTTAATACCGGTAGTTCACCGGAAACAGGAAACGCTGATAAACAGAAAAAGTAATGACAAACTTGCTGCTGAATATTAGTAAAATGAGGAAATTTTCCGTTTTAGCTTATTAATAATTCTTTTTTAAACAAATCTCCTCCTCACTTTTCACTACATTTAAACAGTGGTACTTTTAAGTTTTAAGCTAGTCAGTATTCAGTATTCAGTAGTCGGTGGAAAAATTACTGGGTTAAATTTTCTATGCATAAGCTGACACTGCTTACTTCTTACATGTACATGCATGGCCAAGGAAATTAAAAGACTGGAAGCGTGTGCGTAATTTTCTAGATGATGTTGGTTTTTATTTCATTAGGATCACGAGTACATACTACATACTACATAGTCAACACTCATGCTATTTATAATTTATAACGTAACGTAATATAATACACGCGTAAAAAACTATGCAGTATATTGTGGTAATCTACAAATCTACAATCTACTACCTACTACATTCTACACTCTACAGTCTACAGTATAGTGTATTTGACATTGTTTTTGCATAAGTATTCAGCAAAGTACAGGCCAAATGCCAACGTTCCAAGAGATATGATAAATAAAAGTATTTAGTTACGTTAACACATGACTGTTTAATAATGCCCAGTACACAGTGTGAAGATAGAAGATGGGTGTAATGATGATAAATATGCCAAGAAATGTTGTTGCTCTCTTGCATGTATGCATGTGGATGACTAATGTTCAACTATATGTGTAACGAACATAATGCAGAAATAGATAGATATTGTGAGTGTAGAGTGCAGAGTATATTAGTAATGGTGCACCATGATTATCATGATCATTTAAACCATAAACACTACTTAATTGAATACAATGCTTCAATTAGACAGTACACTATTTTTTTACTTTGCTCATCTCTCGTCGCTCGGTTCTCGGCCGAACCTTATATGAGATTTAATCCTGCTCAAGCTCCATAAATAGCTTGTTCCAAAATTCCAAATTGAAAATTTAAACAGATTCTCCTCATCATTTTTTAGAACCGCAATAGAACTACATATAAGATTACTTCCATGTAGCAATGTAGCATGTTTGCAGTCAGTAGTCAGGTTTTAATCAAGATGGTGCTCTGAGTTTTTGGCCATGTTTTTTTTGTTGAATTCCATGAAAATTTCATGAAAGCAAAACGCCATGGATGTGATTAAGCTACCCCGGTAGCTAGTAATCATCCTAATTATTTTTTAGTTCCAAAATATTATGATACACTAATGTGGAGATTACTAACTGGAGATACCATAGGTTACAACTTCCAGGATTACATTACAGTTTTCAGTAATATTTCAGCTCAGTCTTCAGTAAATTGCGATGGAGAGCAGAGATTCCTCGTGTTTATTTATTGTTTTTAGGAAACACATCCGTTAATATGAGGTTGTTTGGTGTTTGATACGTGATATGATGTGATATTTGATATGTAATGCATAAAAAATATGCAGTATTTTTTTCGTTTTAACTTATTTTGCTCTTTACAAAACCAACTTTGGCCTCCATTATCCTAGTTAATAGTTTTTAAATTTCAAATCATGGACAACTGCACATAATGATTGCTCTGCATCCAACATCCCAGAGCTGTATATCCCTGGAATCATGGAATTGAGTTATTACGAACTAAGAAAATGAAGCTAATCTGAAAAAAATAAGAAAATTCTATGAGCTGAATAAGTTAACCGCAAAGTTTTAGTGAAATTCCAAATTCCAACAAACTCGAGTCTACAGTCTGTGGAGTCTCCAGTTGAGCTCAAACCCCGAACCTTAAACATGAGAAAATAAGGGAATTTGCTTTCAGCCAAATATTGGCTTCAGGCTTTCCTATATTTTGAGTTTTGAAGCATGGTTTTTTGAAACCTGCTAACTTTTTAATGATGAAAACTGGTTAAAATACTTACACCGTATTGTGAGATGGAAATTGTAAGAATAATAATCCAAATCATTTATATGAGGTATGGAGAAAGAATTTACAAATATTTGTATCAAGTGGATTTTAGCTACGCACAAAACTAAAAACCAACTGGTTCATGTTCTTCGAACTAGTCTCTAGTGTCTAGTTTATTATTATGAAGTCATCCTCCACTGTTTAAAAAAATAAATTCATAATGTGTGAGATATCCAAACAGTTAACAGTTCAGCTGTTGATTTTAGTTTCTATGAATGATCTTGTTGAACTAGGAAAATGCAAGCTGTGAACAAGGAAGAACTGCACTAATTACTAAACTCTTCAGTTTTCATGCAAATTCTGGGATCTACGATCTACAAACTGTTTTTAGCAACACAAAATGTCAACAAACAAAAATGAAAGCAAAACTTGTTTCTTTATATGACAAAGGAAAAAAGTTTAATCTGTAGCAATCTTCTGTAGATGTGCTAATGTTACAAATAATACTAAAAAGTTTGATAATTTGACGCAGTCTTTTTACTACATTTACTAGTTTCAATGTTTACAAATGCACGACTTTTTCTACTTTTTTTTAAACTAACGCCACAGATGACTAGAACTATTATGCAGAGACAATCTAAAACGTAAATTGTAAACTTCTTTCATAAAACTTTCAAAACTACAATGTGTGTACAAAATGTACAAAGAGCTTTTTGGGCAGCATCAACATCCAAAATCAAAACTGTCACACAATGACAGGCTGTGACATAGCGGAGAAAGTCAAAAGTTTAAGTGAATGAAGGTTCATACACCCAGAGTTAGTACTCATTAGCAAACACTTCACTTTGTGGAGCATGAAATTAAACTGATAAAGTTTTGTTAAAAGCTAAAAGGATTGGATAACATTTTGTTTGTCCTCACAGCAAACCGTTGAGCAAATGATCTCGATTCTCGAATAAGGATGAGAAAGTCTGTAACGATGAAAAGAAGCTTCTAATTGTATTTAATAATGTAACTGATGATACTAACAAAGTATTTGTTGCATTAAAGTTTGTCAAATTCAATATTCTGTACGGGCTTTTGATGTCCACCTCGAAAGTTGAAAGTCCTATGAGCAAAAAAAGTTGCTAGACATGGTTTGGTCTATATTGTTTTATCGATTGACACAGATTTTTCTGTACAAGAGAGAAGAATTATTACTCACACAACCTGTAATGAAAACCCATGACATGATGTAAAAGAATGCTCATTTGCCTGTTGCTATTTTGAGCCGGATCTCCCGTGATGCACTAGACATTTCCTGCAATGTGTATTGCTGATTATACTAATTTGATGTCCGGGTGACTGAGCAAAAAGTCATAAGGCTGTTGTTAGAATGTGAAATGTGCAGTTGTATTAGATGAATTTGGAAAGCAATCATTTAGCTCAATAAAAGTGATAAAATTTCATGGATATGGATTTGGACGGAATGTGAATCCTTTTAAATAAATTAGAATTATTTCAGCACAGTTTACGCCATATGTGTATGTTCAACTGACTTGTGAGAGAATGCAAGAAATGGAATCAAAATGGAAATTCAATGGAATGACGGAGTATGAAAAGTTTATCTCATGTCTTCCATTACTCCACCATTATTTTATACAACCAACCGTTGCTCAGTACTCACAGTTTCCTAATTTAGTACAGCCAGGAGTTTGTTAAAATGCAAGTGATACTGCAAATGTAGGAAAGCAAAGTATTTTTGCTGTCAACGTAGAATTGAATATTTTGCTGGGTTTTTGTCGTTCACTTTAACGCCATGGATTCTTTTCTCCTCCTTTCTTTTTCAATGGTCCACCAGTTTAGTTTTGTGTAGACAGATGAAACATTGCAATCGATCGTACATGCATATGATGTGAGCAAAATTAGTATTAATATAAATTAATACAATTTACTTTCCTGTTGCTTCTACTGAAGAAATTACCTCAATTTCTCTCATTTGAGTCAAGGTCATGTTACAATTTACTACAAACTGTTATCTTTTTCAGCTATATTAGTTTTAAAGATTTTTAATACAGGTCACGTGTGTGACGTTGGTTGTGTTTCGAACAGTGATTCCATAAAAAATCCAAACGGTCATAATCCTTTTCTGTAGAAAAAGAGTAGAAAAGAAGAATAGTCACGGATTGGAGAAAGCTTCTTAGAAAAGAAAGCCTAGCTGCTAAAAAATAAATAATAACATAAAAACTTCATCATCAAAACTGCTCGTTCCAAACAATGTTCATCCTGCACATAAGATAATCCTCTGCGTAAACCAAAATCTCTGACCAAAACATACGACGCTTGGTGAAAAACAGCAAACTAAGTTTATTAAAACGTGAAATACTTTATGTGCATCAGGAGCAAGGAAAGAAAGTACTCCGCAGTAGTTCATGTCTTTGTAAGAAATTTGAAGAACTAAGAACGTTGTTGAAACTTCAAAGAATTGTGTTTTATATGGTGACATTAAAATTGTGTTTTTTGCTACGCATCTGTCAAAAATTAAAGTAAAAAAGTTCTACCCATAGTTATTATTATCATCATGCGTCTAAAATGCTTAAAATTGGTATTATTCATACTTTAATAGTCAAATGCCAACCTGTAGATGACTTTTGGTCTTTCTATACTTAATTTGAATTAGCAGTTTGCATATTAACCTTTCGCCTTTCCCTTTTCTTGTCTCCTTTTGTGGTTTTTAAAATTTTGTGCTTTGTGAGCAAAAATTAGAAACTAACAAACTCTCAGCGTTCTTCTCAGGTTGTTTTGGTTCTTTAGGAGAAAATTAAAATAGCATTTTATGGTTTACTGAAATTGTTTTTTACAGCAAACAAATTTCAATTTGTAACGCCACCAAATAGATATACGTACGGGCAGAAATACAATAGGCAATCGAGTAAGTACTATTGGTGACTGGTGGTGTTTTCTGTTTCTGTCGTGAAGCATTAACTCGTTGGACTTTTTCTCGAGATGTATATATTAAAACAAGGCATTTTTCCTCTGCTTTTGGTTTATTTTGTAAATAGCCGAGTTTAGAATGTAGACAAAAGGTTCCACTGAAATTCTACGCCATCTGATGTTCATTTTTCATTAGGTGAAGGATATGCACAGCCAAAAGTGTTAACCCACATGCAGAACCAAACAATTTTGATCAAAACTATGATTTTAAAGTGCAATAAAAGTTGCCTTGAAAGTAAGATTCTTGTTTTCATTATAAATAGTCATAATGCAAATGTCGGCAAAGACCCCAGTTGCTCCTTGGACAAAAATGCAAGAAACCAAAGGGACTTTGCTCACAATTGCTTATTGTAAGAAGACATTTATATCGTTTTGCTCCCCTTCATTTTTTTCTCTGTGCACATTGTAGTTTATGCAGAATCCCTGCGCAGAAAAAACTAAAGGAAAGCAGAATGACATAAATGTATTCTCACTATAAGCAATTGTACACAGAGTCCTTTTGGTTTCTTGCATTTTGGCCCAAAGAGCAAGTGGGATCGTTACAGACAAAATGTTTTGTTTTTATTGCCAGGTTTTATTTATTTAGCACCATTTGTAATTCTATGTATTTTTCTGTTTTCTTTTACACACGCTTAAAGTTCAAGCTTAAACTTTTTTTACCCGGATTTCAAAATTTATAAAATTGCAAAATAATGGTTTTATTTATAGAATTTGAGCACGTAATTGCTAAGCAATGATTGTTAGTTATTGACTAAAAATACCGGATTTCAAATTTCAGTACGTTATGTACTCAATCACCTAAGTATATATTTCAAAGAGTATTTCTTGAATTAACAAATTCATACTTCAGTACAACTAAAAAAATATCTTGTCTGAATTTACAGTGGTTTGTCAAGGTAACTGAATAGCTCGATTATTTAAGAAAAATCTACAACGTGGCAAAGCATGTTTTAAAACTCGCTTTATGAATTCTTCATTGCGAGAGGTTATTGCAGCGCGTATAATCTGATCCAACTAAATAAACAATTGTATACCTTGTCCCTTTTGTAAGTGGACACTTGGTACTGTATGCTTATGTCAGGGCCTCATCACAAACTACAGTGCCCTAAGATAAGCAAACACTACCAAGGATACACTTATAAAAATCGTGTATGCAGTAAGTATAGAGTAAAATGAGACTATAGGTGTAGGCTCCAGCTATCACGTATAAGTGGGTGTGACAAAATCGACTTCAAAACTTAAGCTTGAGCTGGAAATCGAAACCCCACCTACCAAGCGCTCGATGCAAGTCTCTAAACCACTTAGTCACAAAGCGCAATCGTAGTGATGTCAGAAGGACAGATCTGATCAGACTAATAGCGTAGCTAACTACCCTAAAAACACTGCGCTTGAGTGACACTATCAGGTCATGCCTTTGAAGTGTAGAAGTGGTTGACTTTAACGTAAAATGATTACACAACGAAAAAAAAGTACTTAAAAACAAACCAAAAATAAAACTCCCAAAAGGATTAAGTTTTGATAATCCCCTAACTGAAGAGGACTACGAATACATTTGGGCTAAGTGGAACAAATTTGTTTTTGACAAGAAAGGAGAACAAGTCGTAGATGAGGTCTACCCTCACTTTCGACAAAATTTTGATAGATTCATCGAAAATCAAAGACCGAAGCCAGAACAATCTCCGCTTCCTCAGTCTCAAGAAGAAGAGACCGAACAAGTATCATTCGAAGAATGCCATTCGGTATTAGTTTCTCCAGACCCATTGGAAAAAAGTCTTTTAAAGCAACTCGAACAAGAGAACCTACAAACCTTTATCGATTCTAGAAGAGACAGTTTAATTAAAGAAAAATATTATACAGTCACTGATGAAAATAGTGACGCCTTCACTTCAGCATCTGAAACCGAAGATAACAACACCAACGACAAGACTTTAGAAGGTGAACCAGTCACTGAACAAAATAAAAGTCAAGAGTCAAGAAAAAGTGCAAGTCCAACCCCGTCGATTCAAGATTCAACAGGGTCCCGTCAAACATCTGTAGCTACAATCCCTACTTTTGAAAGCCCATTCTTTGAATTTCCAGAAACAGAAGTCCTCACCATGGCGACCGCTCAGCAGCATCAAGCTCAAGCGGACAAAAGAGACATTCAGTTCTTAATGACCTGTGAAACGACAAAAATAAGGTTAAAGGATTGTTTCACAATATCGTCATCACATCATAGTCTCTATAAACACGGGCATTTAGCGTCCGTCGTAGAACGCAAAGGTTCGTTACCTAATGGTATTATGTATATTATGCACATAATACCCACACATTGTATTGTTGTTATCGTTGTAAAACGCATCCTTGTGTAAGAATTGTTGCTATGAGGGAAGTGCGAGCAGAAATCATCTAACAATAAAATAAACCATCTCCGGATTCTCCATGAGAAATACCTATCTACAGAATCACATA
The DNA here is from genome assembly GCA_034698265.1 of Sminthurinus aureus. Classification (NCBI taxonomy): domain Eukaryota; kingdom Metazoa; phylum Arthropoda; class Collembola; order Symphypleona; family Katiannidae; genus Sminthurinus; species Sminthurinus aureus. Next base: position 65,150 of record JAQGBH010000169.1, read on the forward strand.
AATACCAAGCACCTGGAGAAGACAAGCAAGCACAAAAAGAAATCAGTTCACCTGAATAAGATCTAAATAGTTACTGCCTTCTATGGTTGTTGATGAGTATCTCCTAGGAAATACTTCTCCTCGCTACAAAAATTGCATTGGTCCACAAATTGTTCGGAACCAATCTTACTTTAACCGTACTTTATCAACCAGGTGTTGAGAATAGTTAGTAAAATTAAGTTAAACTAAACATAGGCATTTTCCACACTCTGTGTGTGCATTAATCTGATTGGACATCGCCTCTTCTTTGTCACAAGCATACAAAGTGATGGCTATTGCTCTCATTATGTGTGCTGTTACAATTTTATGACAAATTTTATTGCTTTGTTTTGTCTATCCTGCCTGGTTCTCTCACTCGCTCGTTTAGAATCTAGTTTCTAGATTCTTGTGTACAAACGAAGAGAGAGAGAAAGGACGAGGCAGACCCCCATTCACCTCGCTCGTCTGGATTCTTCTGTACAAACGAAGAGAGAGAGAGAACGAGGCTGACCCCTATTTACCTTGCTTGTCTCGAATCTTCTGTACAAAACGAAGAGGGGGAACGAGGCGGACCCTCATTAACATTGAACACTTTGCGAAGTGAACATCTTTTTCTTTTCAGCTCACATCTCAATTTTTCACCTAGTTTTTGCGTCCAATGTCCATACTTTTTGTCATATAAAAAGTCAGTTTTCACACATAAAATCTCACTGAGAATAGGAATTCTACACGTTTTTTAGCATGAGTTTTGTCGTTATAATCAAATAGCTCATGTACTGAGTGTTGTGTCAAGTTGTGCATAAAAAACAATACTATCACCAACATTTTTGGAGGTCCCCCTTTTCGATTTTTGGATATCCTTTGACTTTTCTTTATGGGAGCTGACTGTGGACTTAGGAAGCAAAGTCTCTTTCCTGGATTTGGACATAAAAACCTACAATAAAATTGTAGTACGGACAGTAAATTGAACATTTAATAACTGTCCCTTCTTTTGTAAGTAATCGTTTCAACTACGATTTACATTTTACATACAAATTCCTTAGCATTTTTTCAAAAACAGGACAAACCGTTCTAACCGCCGTGATATTTTGATTTTGGACGAGTCCGGACTATGGAATCTGGAGCCATTTTCGATTACCGTTGGATTATCCACATTAAAGGACATTTTGAGCACATCGTAGATGGAGTACATACCCCATCGCCATCTTTGAATCTTCTTCACGGCGTTGGACAGATTCAGTACAACATAAGGTTGAATGTTTGTGTTTACCCGCATCTACGGTTGATTCACTACAACATTGGTTTAAGGTTTGAATTTACCAGCATCTACTATTGGTTCACTACATTGGGTTAATGCTTGGATGTTCCTGAACCTTTTACTTCTTCAGTACAAAGTGAAACATTCGGTTATTGCACCACATTTATAGCAAAAGAGAAATTTATACAACTAGAACAATGAATTTAGCCTTTCGTAAAACAACATTGCCAATTTATGAAGTCCAATGCAGTTTGAATTTGAGTTGATGAGTAGCAGAGAGCAGGATGCATTTTTGCTGCGTTTGCTGTACGTGTTGTGTGTGTGACGAGTCGTTTTTTTTATTATTTATGACTCGTCCGATATGCATGTAATGTGACATTACTATGCATATTACGGACGCTATTTTTACATGTTTTGCTGCTCTATATCGTCTTCTTCTCTTCTTCAGCTGATTTTTGAACTAGGCAAAAGAAGAGACGAAGACGGAGCAGTAAAAATGATTCAATAAATAAGAATCCAACTGTCTAGACTTAATGCTAGCAGTTGACCAATATAATAAAAATCAATCCTTCTTCTACGCAGTAGAAAAATCCAATATACAAGTTACATACTAAAACCAAAAAATCTAAATAAAAGCAAGTACAAAAAGTACAAAATACAAAATCCAAAACCAAAATATCTACAAAATACACAGCATTTATTCCAGTTTCCAGTATACTATTTGTGCATTGTGCATATAATTCATTCTCTCTCAGTTAAAATTAACACAGTTTTAAGTGCAGTTTATCTGTAAAAAAGTGCATATTACAAAAACGACAAAAGTACAATAATCTGTAAAGATTGCATCGTCTCGTCGACATGGAGGTATAACCACCACCGTCTCAACTCCTCTAATTTTCCACCGCGGGAGGATCTGGATTCTGGACATTTTGGAAAATTCATCAGATAAAAACCTGTTTATAAAATAAACAGTAGGGGGACCTATTTACCTTAGAAAAATTCCCCCTTCTTTTGTAAGTACCGTTTTACGGCTTAGATATAAATTCTAAATAAAATATTAGATATTTATCTAAAAATTAGAACAATCCGTTCTAACCGACAACATTATTTTGGATTTTGGTTCGAGTGGACTTCCTGCCGCATGCACACATGTACATTGGGGTACATACTCATCAAAAGGTGTAGACATTGGAGTCGCACCCCAGCGCCACATTGGATTAAAACTCATCCGCATGGCTCAGCTATATGGACATTGGAATACATAGTAGCCAACTCATCGCGAATCATCGCCTTTCTTCACTTCATCCCAAGGATGGTGTATCATCAATTCTTCGCCTAGCAACACAACGAC